>QGOI01018683.1:0-47621 GCA_003313885.1 Boletus sp. MG55 | reverse complement strand
GCAATTCTGTTTGAAATACGACGCCAACTCTCTCCTCTACATCTCCAAGGCGATGGACCTATTCGATCTCACTCTACCTGCCCTTGAACAACTTGGCATGCATCCTCTCAAATCGTCCATCTCCCACCCATCTACATCCACCCCGTCTCAAAGTGCCTCGCACTCCAAGTCGCATCTCCCACCAGCCAATCAAGCTCCACACTTGCCTGAACTGGTCAAAGGCCTCAGTCCGCTCGTATCCACACCGATCCTTGTCCTGGGCGTACAAAGCGATATCCTATTCTCAGTTGAGCAACAACGCGAGCTCGTCGATGCCCTTCGAATGGCAGGCAATACCCAAGTCAGTTACTTTGAGCTCGGTGGCGTATGGGGACACGACACTTTCTTGTGAGTGCTGTCTTGCTTGTTTGACCATGGGAGAGAAGCGAGAAGAGCGCGACAAGCTCGAGAAACCTCTCCCGATCACCCTATATACTGAAGTGTGCGGTATTTCACACCCGGATTGATCCCGCCCCGTGGCATTTGGCGTTTCAACCATGGCCACTTTTCCACTTTTCTCAGAATGGGGCCCCGGCTGTTATTGTCGAACACGATTGGGGGAATGAAATCTGGACATTGGGCGTTTAGACGGTGATAACTGACTATTTTTATTTTTTCTCGCAGGCTCGATGTCCTAAATGTAGGGGGGGCTGTGAGGGGATTCTTGTCATGAGGCGTGTTCGGCAAGAGTTGACACGTTAGATTGTGGCTGATAGACGTTTGAGGGTTGTAAGAGTAGGGCAGCATCCCCGCACCTTAATTAGCGATCTGCACATGATTCTTGTCGTTCTGGAGACCCAATGGGTTGCTTCCAAATGGTGACAGTCGCACGTTTCAGGGCCATTGAAACTGCACGGTAGAACTGAAAAGGTCCAGCCAAGGTGGATATCAACTGCAGGTGTTACGAGGCTTCGGGTGTGACATATCCGACTGACTCGGACAAGCCGGGACCCAAGTGGCAGTACAGCGTAGCCCTTCCCACCACGATCTCACCCGTCCGTCGCCATGAATCGAATATTCGGCACGTCCTCCGCCAAGAAACCCAAACCAACACTCCAAGACGCCATCAATTCCGTACGTCGTTCCAGATCCCACCCCCCCGTTCCGTCCGAGATCGCATCCCTGACCGCAGTAACCCAGACAGATACACGGATAGCCTCGATCGAGGTCAACATCAAGAAACTCGATGGCGAACTGCTGCGATACAAGGAGCAGATGAGCAAACTCCGTAACGGACCAGGCAAGGTGACCTAACCGCCCCGCTCGCGCCCCATTCCGAGCCTCCGCTCACGTCCCGCGCGTACACAGAGAGCGATCGAACAACGCGCCCTTCGCGTCCTTCGACAAAGGAAGATGTACGAAGGCCAACTCGCCCAGCTGGCTCAACAGACGTTCAACATGGAGTCCGCCGCGATCGCGACGGAGAACCTGAGGAACACGATGGCGACCGTGGATGCGATGAAGCTGGCGAACAAGGAAATGAGGAAGCAGTACGGCAAGATCGATATCGACAAGATTGAAGTGCGTGCCGAACGGCCCGTTTTTGTCAGGGTTGCCTCGTGCGAACTCACCGGACGATTAGAATATGCATTATGACATGGAGGAGTTGTTGGAGCAGGCCAACGAGATACAGGAGTCGCTAGGGAGATCTTATGATGTGCCTGACGAACTTGACGAAGCGGATCTCGAAGCTGGCAAGTTCTTTTCCGCGTGTTGCATCTTCCGTCCTTTAAAGTTGTTGCAGAACTTGATGCACTGCAATTCGAGGAAGAGGAGGAAGGAACCTCATATCTTTCGGACCTCAACAAGGTCCCAGACTTTGTGGACTTACCACCAGTCGAGCTCGACGAGGTATGTCTTATGAGTTCTATGATTGCGATGACAACCTATTCATGCTGGTAACAGCCTAGTCACAAGGAAGCTGTCAAGACGACCGGATAGGGATTGCATACTTCAACTTTATCGAATTTTGTAACACGAGAATGTATTCCTAGGTGGTCGAGATGTCACAATAATCACAGATCCCACACAGCAAAGCTAGAGTCTTGAAAGAAGCTCGTGTCAACCATACCGCTTTGCACCCTGGTCTGCGAACCAGTCGTCGGTGACACGGGATTCCTCCGCAGTCGCAGTGTTGAGAATGACGGATTTGCTCTGTGAGTCTACGATCATTGTTAGGCGTGTTCAATTCTCGAATAGGTTACGTACATGCTTCAAACGCCTCAATTCCGTTTTCCCGACCAATTCCACTTTCCTTCATGCCGCCCCTGTAACAAGCAGGGATTTGTCCCATGTGTATACGCTTCTTTATAAACACGTACCAAGGAGAGCTGGGATCGTTGCGATGGTGCGTATTCACCCACACAAGACCTGCTTCAATCGCATCCGCAACGCGATGTGCTCTTGATAGATCACAAGTCCACACTCCCGCACCCAACCCATACTTGCATGCATTGGCGAGCGCTACACCTTCCCCCTCTTCCTAAAACACATCACCATGTTATTGTTAAGCATCCCTGAGCAGTCCGACTGCTACTTACACCAAACTTCTTGACAACGACCACAGGCCCAAATATTTCTTCTCGCCATATCTCATCCTTTGTGTCTACGTCTGTGATGACCGTTGGCGGATAGAAGCTTCCCGTGGAGAAGTCGAAACCATCGAGTGCCGATTTCCTGGTCATTCGTTCTCCGCCGGCAACGATGTTCCCGCTTTTGCGGTTTTGAACCATCCGCTCAATCCGCTCGAGATGTTTACTGGAGATGACGGATCCCATCGAAGACTGCGGGTTTGAAGCTGAAAATGGTTGATATCTGGGCGTCCTGCTGGACAGTGAATCAATACATGAAACTTACGATCTCCCATATGCAATCGTATGCTTTCGACCTTGTCAAGAAATGCTTGCATGAACTTGTTATATATCTTTTCCTGAATGATTATCCGGGCCCCCGAAACGCATGTCTGTCCAGAAGCAATGAACGATGCAAAAGCGACACCGTTTACTGCCGAGGCAAGGTCTGCATCATCAAACACAACAATTGGAGCCTGGTTATGGGATCAACCTAGGGGTCCGAGCAGTCGTATGAAACCTCACTTTGCCGCCCAGCTCAGCAGTAAATGCAGCCAAGTTGGCACCAACAACAGCACCTAATGCACGCCCGGTTTGTGTTCCAGCCTTTTTATGAGAGTTGCTGGCCTGAAATGTCAAGGCTACACGTGACTGCTTACCGTTATATCAACCTTTCGAACGAGTAGATGAGAGGCGAGTTGCTTCCCTGTGGTGGGTCCGTAACCGGGCAGAACAGTGAATACGCCATGGGGCACTATGTCGTGGTCGGCTGACATGCCAATGAAACATTACTGGTTACCGACCTCCTGCCTCTTGCGTTAGTTTGGAGAATTCGAGCAACGAAACCGGTGCAAGCTATTATTTGGATTATTACTAACGACCAAGCTTAAACAATAGGGAGGTTACCTCGGATGGTTTGACGATGACACTATTACCAGCAGCCAACGCGGGGGCAATTTTCTTTACGGCGATGAACAAGGGATGATTGTAAGGCTAAATTCGTTCCATCAGAGCTTGGAAAGGCGGTGGGTTGTTTGAAGACTCACAGTGATTTGCGCGACGACGCCGAGCGGAACACGGTGTACAAAATTGAGCAACTTTCCTTGTGTCGGTGCCACGAATCCTTGGTGTGTTCTCAGTAGAGCGGAATAATAACGTCTGCATCTCTTGGTTGAGTGGTGACCGTCTATCTCGCGGAAGAATTGACACACAGCCATTCTGGCAAACGACCGATCTGAGCAGTCATCTCTCGGATAGTCCTTCCGGTCTGCAAGGTCTCGATGTTTGCCATGGCTGGGATGCGTTCCTCAAGGAGTTGAGCCAGGCGCGTGAGAACGGTGGAGCGGGTTAGAAGGGGTGCTCTAGACCATATCCCAGATTGGTATGCGGCATGGGCTCGAGCCACGGACGTGTCCACGTCTTTGGCAGTAGCAGCATCCACGCTGTTTTCACGTGAGCAGAAAAGATGGTGTGTGTGAGCGAAGCGGACGAACGAGTATATCGCTTCCCCTGTAGCCGGGTTGCATATGGTAAACCTGTGAAGGCTATTGGTTTAGCTAGAGAGTGTCTCGAGACACACGTACGGTTGCCTCGGAGGTAGCGTATGTGGCAAGGCCAGCTGGTAATGATGAAGAAAGCGGCGAGACATGGTTAGGCGCGCGGGCTGTGTTCATTGACCGCGCCACAAACGCGATATGATCACGTGATAAAGAAGACTGATGCATTGTGGTTAGAGTCGGAAGTTGCTGTGACTTGGACCATCTCAGTCATGTCTAGCCAACCTCCTCTACGACGATCCACCAGAGCCACCTCTCTCGGCCCCGCAGGAACAGCCCCAGCCAGAGCAGCTCCTCTCCCGGCCACCAACGGCACCGCCAAACCCACAAAACCTGTCGCCAGAACGAGCAGTCGATCGTCCAAGCGCGCCTCTTCACCTGTACGTGACTCACCCCCACGGAAGCGGGCCCGCTCAAGAGGCGTGCAGTCTGATAATGAGGACGCCAAAGCGACCGCGCTCAAGAAAACCATGTCTGGCAGAAAACTGACCAGAAAACCAACCCTCAATGGCCTGCCCACCGTGACCGAGGAGCACCAGCAGCTCAAACCTTATTTCATCCCTCTCCCGACCCCTTCCGCTCACCCAAGACCCGCCAACCAATTGTTCGTATGGGGTGCAGGTAACTTTGGTCAGTTTGGAATGGGTCCAGAGTCTTTGGGCGAGTTCTCCTTTCCCAAGCGGAATACGTGGGTCGATGCAAAAATCAAGGAAGGCGTGTTTGGATCCGAAGGCGCTGGCCTTGAGGCAGTCGCAGCCGGAGGGTTACATACCCTTTTCATTGACGAAAAGGGGACAGTATGTCATTTCCCAGCCCTGCTTTAATTCCGTGCTCACATATCCTGCCCAAGGTATGGTCATGTGGAGTGAATGACGATGCTGCGTTGGGGCGTGTCACGAAGGACGTCCCTGATCCTGACAGCACAGGCTCCTTCATTGACGTTGACACTATCACGTCTTACCCTTATCCATTACAGTCCCTAGTGGATGAGAAGTTCCGTGCTGTGCGCATCGCCGCAGGGGACAGTGTGTCTGCCGCCATCAGTTCTGACGGCGACCTTCGTGTCTGGGGGTCTTTTCGAGTAAGTGCTGTCTTTTCCTCTCCTCGATCATAGATTACAACGAATTTCACGAAATAACAGGCCAACGAGGGTTCCCTCGGGTTTTCCAGCGATGCCAGACACGAATTTCTGCCCGTGTCCATCCTTCACTTGGCTCACAAGCCAGGCGATTTCGAGAAGGCGGTCTCCGTTGCTGCTGGGAATAACCATCTGCTGGTACTAACGACTCATGGCAACGTCTACGCTTGGGGCGCTGGTGAGCATGGCCAGCTCGGTCGCAAAATTCTCGATCGTCGCAAAATCCACGGCACCGTTCCCGAAAAAATCGCCCTTGGCACTCGGTCTAATCGAATACTCGTCATAGGAACCGGAAACTATTGTTCGTTTGCCGTCGACGAATCTGGAGACGTATGGGGATGGGGTCTCAACTCGATGGGCCAAACTGGACTCGATGTCTCGGACGAAGTTCAATTACCAAAGAGAATCGAGTCGCTCTCCCAAAAGGCCCTCAAGGGAGACGTCGTCATCCAGATCGTTGGTGGAGAGCACCATACCCTGTTCTTGACCGCTGCCGGAAAGGTGTACGCCTGTGGCCGGTGCGACAGCGGTCAACTCGGCATAAAGGAAGATGACGAAAAATACAAGGCGCGTCCCGACAAGGATTTCGTCGTTGAGCCTCTACAGGTCTCCTTCGATGATCCCAAGGATCCCATCGTCCATATCGCAGCGGGAACGCACAACAACATGGCGATTTCAAAAGATGGTGTCCTTTACGCTTGGGGTGCAGAGACCCAAGGAGAGCTAGGCGTCAAGGAGAAGGAAGCTAAGACGCCCACTCCGGTCGTTCGTAGAGAAGGGAAGTTCCTGGCCTCCACAGTCGCGTGTGGCGGGCAACATACACTAGGCTTGTTCAGAAGTAAGGAATGATGAATGACCGACCCCATAGACTGCATTATACATCTGTTTGGACTGCCTCCACGCATTGCTATGTCTTGCTATGGCACGCGCCATCACGAGTCCCGTTACTTATTGAGTTGTCGCATGATGTATCCACCTCAGTGATATCACATATTGATCTCTAGATTACGACATGATCCCAATAGACCTTCCAGATCGTTAGACTCTGTTAATCATAAGTAGCAGCCAAACGTCCAACGATGTACTCTTCGGTTGTCACGGACTGGTATTTGCTCGGATTCGTTGCGCTCACACAGGTTGGTAGAGACTCGATCGCTGTGTCGAAGTTGGGATTGCAAAAGAAGGCAATCGATTGACGGGTAGGCGTCACGCTTTCCGTGTCACTGATCTTCTGTGCCGGTGGGGCCACTACCCGATGGAGCGTGGAACGAAGTACGTCGTTGCTCCAACGTGCTAGCAAATCTCCCGCATTGACGACAATAGTTCCTGGCTGAACGACATCGTTAGCGATCCACTCAAAATCATGCTTCGTAATCCAGACGTACAATGGGAAGCGCAGGCTGAAACTGTTGAGTATGTGGGTTTTGAACCTCTAATCCTCCGACCTGCGAATCGAACGAGTCAACATCAACAAGCACGAACCCACCCACATCTACGCACAGAATCCTGGAATAACAAGGTTATGGTCCCGTAATCTGCACATACGACGTTAGCGTCAGACCAAGCCAAGAACAGGTCGCAAGCATACCTGAATGCGCCCCTGCTCGTGCTTGCCCCTCTTGTGAGAGTAGTTTGGTGCGAATGGAAGGGTACGAGAGCAGTCTCAAGTTGTGATACTGTTGGTCGATCTTTCGATCGAAGAAGGACTCGTGAAGATCCAGCCCCAATGCAATAGAACCCATCACAGCTACGTGCAACTCGTGGCATGTCTATCGAAATCGTAAAGCACAGCTCCTGTCCAGAAATCAGCGACCACCTGCCTGGAAGAATTGAAGCATGGTTTGTTTGAACTCCGGGGAATCTGCTTCCTTTGGCCATTTGTTCTTCCAGATGGGATCCCAGTCACGACCGATCTCCATCGTTTCCTTCGTGTCTGGAGCCTTGGCGCGCAGAGCTGCTATCTCGGCTGCATCGGAAGACTGTGTGACGCGTTCCCGGCCTACTTTGACATAACCTCGGTTGGCACGAGGGTCATCCCAGGCGACTTGGTCCTGCGCCCGTCTCTCAGTGACATCATTCTGATATGCAGCTCAGAGCTCTCACCTTGACTTCCTGGGGTAGACTAAAGAACGCAGCACTCTACGGAACGTGTGATTGAGCGTACGCTGGCGGGTGAATTTTATGCCAGAGCCTTACCTTCTTATACACGTTGTCGATCACGTCTGCAGGGATACCATGACCAGTCAAGTACACGAAGCCAACCTCTTTGAAGCCATTCACGACGTCGTCCGAAACGCGACGCTTCTCTGATAGTGCGGAGGTAGCACAAAATGCAGAGAAGTCGATGATTGGAATGCGAAAAGTTGAGTCGGAACGTACATCCTGGACGCGGGGGTGAGAATCCGTGAGATTCGTCTGGGATTCGAAAGTGTGGCAGATGCTGACAGACCTCTGCGAGAGTACTATACCTTTGCCTTGGCAAAGACCGCGCAGGCAGGTTTCTGAGGAGAGTAAGTGAACGACGCAAGCCAGACATAGTAACAGAGTACCACACGACCGTGACGCGAAACCTGCTCTCGTACTAATAGGAGCAATCAACAACTTCTTTCCCAATCGTTTCACATGGGCTGGACCGTAAGTACACACAGAAGACAAACCGTTGCTCTATTCTTGACAACTGCTGCCGGAAATGATGTACGCATGTAGCCAGTGCGACAGCGGTCAACTCGGTATAGTATCATAAACACAGATCTCGAGGCTATCGTCCGTACTGTAGCGGGAACTTGAATGCACAACATGGCGATCTCAAGAAAGTATCTCCTTTATGCTTGGGATGCCGAGACACAGGAAGAACTACGGATCAAGCAAAAAGGAAGTCAAGATGCACACCCCGATTGTTCGTAAAAACAGGGAAGTTCCTGGCCTCCACGGTCGCGTGTGGTGTGCAACATACGCTGAATTGTCGCATGATATGTCCACCTCATGACATCCACTAGATTACGACAAAAGATCTTCCAGGTCGCGAGACAGCTCTGTTAGTCATAAGTAGCAGCCAAACGTCCAACGATGTACTCTTCGGTTGTCACAGACTTGTATTTGCTCGGATTCACTACGCTCACACAGATTGGTAGAGACTCGATCGCCGTGTCGAAGTTGGGGTTGCAAAAGAAGGCAATCGATTGACGGGTACTAGGCGTCATGCCTTCTGTGTCATTTATCTTCTGTGTCGGTGGGGCCACCACCCGATGGAGCGTGGAACGAAGCACGTCGTTGCTCCAACGTGCTAGTAAATCTCCCGCATTTACGACAATAGTTCCTAGTTAAACGACATCGTCAGCGATCCACTCAAAATCATGCTTCGTAATCCAGACGTACAATGGGAAGCGCAGGCTGAAACTGTTGGGTATGTGGGTTTTGAACTTCTAATCCTCCGACCTGCAAACCGAACGAGTCAAGATCAATAAGTACGAAGCCACCCACATCTACGCACAGAATCCTGGAACAACAAGGTTATGGTCCCGTAATCTGCAAACACGACGTTAGCGTCAGACCAAGCCGAGAACAGGTCGCAAGCACACCTGAATGCGCCCCTGCTCGCGCTTGCCCCTCTTGTGAGAGTAGTTTGGTGCGAATGGAAGGGTACGAGAGCAGTCTCAAGTTATGATACTGTTGGTCGATCTTTCGGTCGAAGAAGGACTCGTGAAGATCCAGCCCCAATGCAATAGAACCCATCACAGCTACGTGCAACTCGTGGCATGTCTATCGAAATCGTAAAGCACAACTCTCGTCCAGAAATCAGCGACCACCTGCCTGGAAGAATTGAAGCATGGTTTGTTTGAACTCCGGGGAATCAGCCTCTATTGGTCATTTGTTCTTCCAGATGGGATCCCAGTCACGACCGATCTCCATCGTTTCCTTCGTGTCTGGAGCCTTGGCGCGCAGAGCTGCTATTTCGGCTGCATCAGAAGACTGCAACGTTCCCGGCCTACTTTGACATAACCTCGGTCGGTACGAGGGTCATCCCAGGCGACTTGGTCCTGCGCCCGTCTCTCAGCGACATCATTCGGACATGGGGCTCAGAGCTCTCACCTTGACTTCCTGGGGTAGACTAAAGAACGCAGCACTCTACGGAACGTATGATTGAGCGTACGCTGGCGGTTCAATTTATGGCCAAGGTCTTACCTTCTTATACACGTCGTCGATCACGTCTGCAGGGACACCACGACCAAGTACATGAAGCCAACCTCTTTGAAGCCATTCACGACGTCGTCCGAAACGCGGCGCTTCTCTGACAGAGCGGAGGTAGTACGGAATGCAGAGAAGTCGAGCCGGAACGTACATCCTGAGTGCGGGGGGTGAAATTCGTCCGATGAGATTCAAAGATGTAGGTGTGACAGACCTTTGCGAGGGTACTATATAGCTTTGCCTTGGAAAAGACCGCATGGGCAAGTCTCTGAGGAGAGTAAGCGAACAAGGCAAGCCAAACCACTGCACGACGTGACCCGAAAGCCTGATCTCGTATCAGTGTCGCTTCGTGCGAATCCACCTGGATGGTAAGGGAGGGCGTCGTGCCGGCTAGTACCGGCACGATCACCGCATGGGAACGAGAAAACGCTGATGGGTACTCGAAAGGGTCCTAATGGTTTGCCATGTTGTGGCTAGTCCACTGGTAGCTGTGACCAGTTTTTGTAGTTCCTCAAGGAGCCACTGGCAATCCATTTTCTTCTCCTCTTGCGGGCAATTACTTCACTCATATAGCGATCGAATTCAGCAACGCCCACAAAACGCACAAGCAGCTTCATGCTGCCTGGAAAGATACATCCAGAATTATAGGATTCCAGAGCATGGAATACGGACATGCACTCAACACAGTACCATAGGATCAATATGACTCCCAGAGGATGTCTGGTAACATCTTCCTCATGACTGCTTGAGTGAGTTCATGCAAACGCACAGTAAGGGTAGACTTACGCTTCCAGTGCTCCAGTGCTTCCTCGCTCTGCCACGCATTCAATGTGTTATTCACGTCTGTCAACACGAAATTTTCCTCGATATCTTGTGACCACGCATCGCCCCCCTTCAGTTGGGATATCGAAACCTCCCTCATGTCAAGGCTGGATAATACATAGCGACGGAGGGGAGAGTGCAGGTAATCTGCATCTACGGCTGGACGGAATGTAAGCGGGTAAGAGGACGGTGAACAAAAAAAGACCTGTTGCATCCGTAAGCACTTGTTGAAAGGCTGAAGTCATGATTTACCATGTTAAGAAAATCGGCGTAGAACTGATCCTCTGGAATTGGGTTCAATAAATCATGGAAGACCCGACATTTCCCGAATGCCCTCAGCAGCGTGGTAGCGACGGCTCGAGTCGATTGCGAGCCGAACCTGCCTGCGAAGTTCTGTTCGAGGAGATGAGGTCACATGGGGGACGCAGTTGCCTCGGGTTTTGTCTCACCACCGCGACTACTCCATCCGGCTTCATGATTGACTTCAGATCGTCCCAAAATTCCGCGGAAAAGAGATGTTGTGGTACCCCCCCTCCAGAGAAGCAATCGTGGACAACAATATCAAATGTTGGAAGACTCTTTTTATCGTCAGATTGCATAGTAACCCGTCTCTTGTATACCCAGTCACGAGCGTCCTCCAAGAAAATATGACCATCGCCGGGATATTCAAGGCCAAAGTACATTCTTGCCGCGTCGTACACTGCAGGATCGATCTCTGCAATCGTAGTGGAGATTCCGTGTCGAACAAACGCATCGGCCGAAATACCAGCGCCGAGTCCTCTGGAAATCGTAGCAATGAATAAACGTACGAGGAAAGAAAGAATTATTCACATAATGAGAGCGTTTTCCCGTTCACCGTTATCACCTCGCGGATTATTGTTTACGAGTCGCACCGCCTCCTGTAGGACAAATGTGCTGTAGATAGAATCACCCAGTGGTGTTCCAGCCTGGTCTGTCCGGGAGGGGGCATTATCGAGGGAAGCGACACTCGATCCAATCCAAACACCCCCCAGGAGCGAATGTGACGCGCGAAGGTAGCGAACAGAGTGCAAGGTGGTTGGGTCCGTCACCTCTGACTTCCGAGGTAATAGCTCCCCGACTACGACAACTCCAGTTAAAGAGTCTTTCGAGGAGAGTATACGAAGCGGATAATCCCTGCTTTGATAAGGAAATATGCCAGAACCTGAAAGGGTCGGAGAGTAGAGGGCCGGAAAGAGTAAGAAGATGGCAGGAATCGACATAACCCAGAATTGCCTCGTAATACTAATCGCATTCGATACAGAGCCCTTGCTAGATAAACGGGGAGAGCCGAGTTGCTCCAATATCCAGGCGAGTGATGCTAAACTTCCCAATACAAGGAACTGTTGGTAGGAGATAGCTTGCCTCTCAGCTCCGCAAAAAAGGGTCGATGGGGTTACTCACCACAACATCTTTGTGAGTGTCGAAAGACAAGTGACGAGCGACGAGCAGAATAAGCGGACGTAACTGTAGAGCATTCGCCGCCAATGCCATAATGGCAAGCATAGGCTGGATTCACAAAGAACGTCATTTCAGATCATCCGAGACGCAACCAAGAACTCACGTCAATGCTCGTCGCCAGCGATACCGCAAGGTAAATCACTGGGGAGAGGACTGTCGCGTGGGCTACAAGTGGCCCTAATACTGGATCTCCGTTCCTTGCAGCAAAGACACTGACCCAGTAGGAGGTGTGTGGAGCAACCTGGACAAGTATTGCGAGGGATAACAGAAGTGGAGAGCGTGACAGCTTTGGGAGGACGATCCCCAAAGCTGTACTCCCATGTACCACATAGTTCATGTACTGAGCGATCGCGACGCTGCCGAAAAGAGGGTTGACGGCCCTTTCGTATGCTGCGGTAAAGAGTGAAATGCCAATGCTAATGGCGAATATCGAGAGAGATGCTTTCGCGCTCGTCCATGTTGCAGCTTTGGTTTTGGCAGCGGTAGGCTGCATACCGCCGGAGTGTTGGACGTGTAATAGTACCGGTTCGCCGGTACTTTCAAGTTGAGTCTATTTCAGCGGCGGACTAGTAGTGCATCGGGATTCGGCAGAGTGCACATTGTATTTGCTAATAGTATGTAGATCGACTAGCTAATAGTATCTGACATGGACATTTGGCCAGCTACCTGAAGATCTGTACTTACTAGTACTGTAAGGTAAAATCAAACCATCAGATACACACCACGACGAATCCTTGCCCAAAATTGCAACGAACTGCTACAAGGTCAGACGTAGGATGCAAGAAACATTAGGTGCCCAATCAAAGTGAGATTCTCTCTGTCAGATCATCAATAAGAGTCTTCAGCCTTTCAACTTCACGACCAGCTGCAAGTGCATCTCTATCCATAGTTATTGCCTCGGTTATCCCAGGGAATGTTGTCGCGCCGTAGCCTAATAGCACAAGCCATCAGTAACCTTGGTGCTGCAACGTTCAGTGTTGCTTTAGAGCTTACCCAACCATTTTCCTGGGGCTACCCCAAGATGCTTGTACCATTCACGGTCTTTGATACCTTCCTTCGAGATGAAGCCTCGCTCGAATGCGATAAGCTTCTGATTGACGGCCTGAACACGTTTGATAGCCTTCAGCAGTCGTCTCCTCGGAATCCTGGGGGTGGTTAGCATACATGCAGGTGTCAAGTTGTATATTGAAGGCGAACATGAAGTCCGTGAATCCCCATTCTTCAGGTACCTTGCACTCCTTTCCGATATATTTCGCGAGCTTGCAAATGGCTTTCCTTAACTTCTGGTACAGTTTGTGTCTAACGGCTTGTTTCTTCTTCAGTTTCCTGAGAATTTTCCTGAGTTTGGCCTCGGCTTCAGCCTTTTCAGTGTCAAGTCGCATGCTGGTAGCTTGAAGAGCCTGAATTGACTGGCGCAAAGAAGTAAGGTCGACCTCGAGCGATGAAGTAATACTGAGCTGCTCCACCCTACGGAAAGAGTAGAATGTCGTTCAAAGTAATTGTGAATACACATACCTGTCGAGGTACGATTGTAGTTGAAGAGCATAGTGGGTTGAGTTGAAAGGCAACATGATGTCACCGGAGAGGCGGAGAACTTGGAGGCCTATATGTTTGGCAATGGCAACCTGGGAAGACGATCAACTTCTGCAGAATCTAGTGGTGATGCGGAAACTTACATGTCGAGAGAAACTAGGGTCACCATAGACCTCTTGCCAGTGTTGTGAGTCGAAGATCGAGTGATAATGGTACACAGGATCATGCAGGGACGAGGAGAACCCTGCTTGGGAACTAGCCACCTGGATAGATATCAGATCGAACTCCGCGGCTTCCTGAACATTCCTCACCCCGATGTACTGCAAAAAGACTGTATAGTCACTGCCAGATCCCAGGGGATTTATACCAATATTGTCGGCAGTTGAATCCATTTGTTCGTATATAACGGCGGCCTCAGCGTCAAGGTTCTCCCCGAAGAGTTCACCCTTATCCATGCGCGCATCCCAAAGAGACCGTCCCTCAGAAGTTGGGTGAGGGATTTGCTCAGCGGTACTACGTAGCAGGTGGGCAAGAAGTGGTGATGCAGATGCCCTCAACTGAGATCCGGACACGGATGTGTCTGAATAGCAAATTAAGATGCAAGTCACCTTGTTACTAAGTACGGAAACATACCAAGGTTGATGTAGGCGACAACGTGCTCTCTGATCCAGTCCGCAAAGTCCTCGCCCCATTCCGTACTACCCACCAATCCGTACTTGCAGCATAGTTAGGCGAAGGGACGTACAGCAAGAATATTCTTACCTCCTCTCCATCCCAGCTAGCGATAAGAATCGTTCGCAGGGGTTTCCAGCCATTTCGCAGCAGCGTACCAAAACCACGAATAGCCTCGTGAACTGAGACAGTACCTGATGAGGGATCCGAAGCTCCTAGAACCTGAAAGGTGTCGTTGTTAGTATTCCTCCAGCAAGTGCTGATGTCGTACCCAGGCTGGGTATGCATATTAGTGCGCGTTGTATCTGAGAGTGTGGCACATACCATCACGATGGTTGCCGAGCACAACAACTTCATCCTTGATGTGACCAGGTATAACACCGAAAGTGTTCCAAATAGGTGTGACCTTCTCTTTAACTGATTAACGACAACTTTATTGGATCAATCCCTTGTCTCATATCATCGGACTCGTACCATTATTGACCAGCTTCACAGTAGGACCTTCCTTGCCATCCGTGATTTGGTCTAGCAGAATTTTGGCATTCGTCCACGAGATGGGTAAACTGGGGATTGTTGGCTTGCTGCCTCCCTCAATTCGTGTGCTGTTCTCATACGCAGGGTAACCTGGAGTTGAAGGATCACCAGGGTAAAGCGACAAGAACTGGACGGAGCCCCTTTCTACAGAGGTCGGGTTACGGGCGGGTCCGTGAGGATAGCTTGAAGACTTTAGATATTTGCCGCGCTACTACACTGACTGATAACTCACGGCAGGTATCCATTCTCGGTCGTAACAGTACCATCATCTCGTGGGTCCGAATATATCAAAACGGCGGCGGCGCCAAGCTCCTGGGCCCTCTTGACCTGGACACTTCGCATTAAACTACGAGTATGGTCAAACCAGCCTTAACATGCCTTCAGTCCACGGAAATTACCGCCAGTGCGAGCAATCACGATTTTTCCGTTGAAATCTGTCCCTGCAACCAGCTAGTGACGCAGATTCATAACTGAAGAAGGAGAGTAGCAAACCTGCCTCGACAAGAGCATCATAGTCTTGCTTCCGTCCGTAAGTTGCATATATGAGCTTTCCTTGAGCTTCGCCGCCACGGCTGATCCCATGCCAAGCGAGAACCGCCGTCGCATACTCGGTGGCATCTGCGTCCGTCCCGTCGGAAACTTCCTCCAATTCGGCAGTCCAGACGGCGTTCCCATCCTCTCCAATAATCTCTAAACTGTGGTTCAGAGGAGAGTTCAGGACAGGGTAGTAGGTATTTATCCAAGCTGTTGGCTCCCCATATGTAGAAATATTTAGAGTAGCCGCACGAGCTTCGTTCGAGCCAGCAGGGTAGATTGGCAACTCAGAGGTATGGTTGATGCGTAACTCCTGTTGCAGGTGTGCGAGAAAATCTTTTGCAGTTTCCATATCTTCGGGAGTACCCGCCAAGTGAGGCTTTGAAGCGTACTGACGAGAGGCAGCAAGGGCACTCTGTTCGTTTGGAATGGTTCTGTCAAGAACATCACTGATGTCTCGCAACAATGAAAGGACGAGGGAAGAACTCACAAGAACAGTTTCTCCGCCTTGCTACCCATCAAAGGTCCATTGGGCTTTCTATTTCCGTACTTCATGTACTCGGTCAAGAGAGTACTATATTTGCCATCTTCAACGTGCGTTATACCGGACGGGGAACGCGGCTTGGTCCAGAGGAATAATAACGCGACGAGGAATAAAATAGCCAAACGTGTCCATCTCTTTCGAATGCCAGATCCTGGTCGCCAGTAGCGGCGTTGTATGGCAGGGGGCGGAATGACATGCTCCGCGTTGACAGGGGCGGACTTGATGTTGCCCGCACCAGTTCCGAGTCGTTTTTCCTCCATAGCTGGTGCAAGCCTTGAATCAGCCGAACTACGAGGATTAGTGCGAGGATGCCACAAGGTTATATACCTAAACTTCGATACGAATATTCTTACATAAATCCCGTGGTCGTGTGTGTAATTGCCCCACGTTTGGAGTCATTTCGTGCTTCACATATCAAATCAAACTACAGTATACATCCGAGTCGAAGTCTTTTGAGTCCAAGCCTATTCGCTTTATTCTGCCACCTCAGTCTTCGCTAGCACTAAACAAGTCCTGGAGGGTGCGTAAACCTGCAGTGTCTCCAAGTCAGAGGCGTCTGATCCAGAGGAACCAACCCGACTCCTTACTTGCGTCCAATTTTTCCTCCCGTTCCACTCCAGGGGCGTTGTCAGATATTTACCTCCCGGGATCACATTTTCAAATCCTCCATATTCCTTGTCATCGCTACTCAATATGATCATATATTCGCCTGCGACGTCGACGCCAACACGGTAATCTGTGAATGATTGGGTGGGATGGAAGTTGAATATGAACAGAAGACCGGCGCGCTCATAGACAATCATCTTGTCGCCATCATGCTTGAGCGAAACATAAGCCTTTCAAGTGGTGTGTCAGCTGAACGAAGGCCTCTCGGTTTGTGCATACCTGCTGGGAGGACATCCAATTGTATTTGCTTTCCAACTTATTCATCGCAGCATCGAAGTTGTTCAGATACTGGTAACGCAACAGATGATCGTCCACTACGTTCCATTGTCGGCGCGCATATTGGAAAGAATTGTTGTTACCCTCGCGGGGGAAGTCAAGCCACTGAATGACCATACAGGCGTCAGAAAGACGGGATTAACGCATTCGCGATGCCTGCCTCTGGGTGCCCAAACTCGTTACCCTCGAAATTCAGATAGCCCTCACCGCCAAGGGAGTGGACTAGTAATCTAGACTGATTCAATTGCTGGCCACGGGTGTGTTTGGACCCAACTCACCGTATCATCTTGTGCAAAGCGAGCCCACGAGCAATGACAGGGGTCATGGGGGTTAGATTTGACATGTTGGTGTCTAAGATCACAAGCCCATTTACCTATCCGAATCACCGTCAAAGACTGCAAACTTACACATTTCTTTATCCATCAACCAAAATGCCAGGGTCTTGTCACCGACCAGAGCTTGATCATGGCTCTCAGCATACGCTATACTCTTCTCTCCATGTCTACGGTTTGTCAGAGTATGGATAATATTGTCCATATCCCAGTCATCGTCGGACTTGTGTTTGAGGAGTTTGATCCACATGTCTGGAATGGCCATCGACAAACGATAATCAAACCCAATACCACCCTGGCTGACGGGAACACAAAGCAACGGCATGCCAGAAACGTCCTCTGCTATGGTGATAACCGAAGGATAGAGTGCATGCAAAACGTCATTCGCCTGTATTCTCTCAATAACCTAAACAGAATTCGCGGAGATGCACTCACCAACATCAGGTAAACGATAGCCTCATCGTCTGCACCAGAACCAAAATACTCGTGGTATCCGCCAGAGAACCCGGTCCCGATACCATGGTGTAAAAACATCATACTGGTGACCCCGTCGAATCGGAATCCATCGAACTGGTACTCCTCCATGTAGAACCGAAGGTTACTGAGCAGAAACCTCAGGACCTCATGCGATCCATAGTTGAATAATCTGCTGTCCCAGAGCTCGTGCCATCCCTTGCTTCCCTCGTGGAAGTAAAGATGATCAGTGCCATCAAAGGTATTCAATCCATCCAGAATGTTCTTGGACGCATGAGAGTGCACGACATCAAGGAGGACGACGATACCCAGTCCGTGGGCAGTGTCAATGAGCTCTCGAAGCTCTTCAGGTGTACCGTATCGGGAACTTGCGGCAAAGAAGCTAGTAACTTGGTATCCGAAAGCTGAAAAACTATCATCGATCGAAGTCCTTAGGAGACAGAAATGTAAACCTGCATGCATAGTAGGGGTGCTCCATAATCGCCATCAGCTGAATGGTGTTGTACCCAAGCTTCTGGATCCGAGGGAGGACATCCTTCGTGAATTCTTTGTACGTCCCTACCCGGTGTTCCGCTGTCGAAATGCCGACATGGGCTTCATATATCCTGACAGATTGAGGCTGTGGAGGGCGAGGATGCTTAAATTGGTAACGCTCCGCTGTAGGTGGATTCCAAAACCGAGATTCGAAAGTCGAGGAGTATGTCAAGTCTTGAGTAACCCGCTGTGTCCAGGCAGGCAATCTCTCGACTCGCACACCAGTGGGTAGGATCAGAGATATCTAGCTCAACGATGTATTTATCAGCGCCGAGAATTGAGCTCTGTGTTTAACTCACCTTCACTTTGGAGTCATGAGGTATCGCGGGCAGTCCCGGAGCTTCGGGAGGCAACGCAATCTCCCATACCCCATACTGGTTCTTCGTCATTGGATGAGACAGCCTGTTCCAGTGATCTGTAAAATGATTCGCATGAAACGCGCGCGCAAGTTAAGAATCTGGACAAACTGAAGTCCCCAACCAAGTTGGCCTCTTGAGCGTTTGGTGCCCACTCTCGGTACACCACGGTACCATCTTCTTTGACTGTAAAGCCCATCACTTCGTAACCCTTTGTAAATTTTTCGTAGCCTCCTTCGTGCTCGAAGATGACATCCTTCCACTGTTGGAATAACTTGTGGCGGAGCCCGATGGTCGGAAGGAACGGCTCCAGATATCCATCGAGCCGGAGGATGTCTTGCTTGTTGAGCTGGATCGACTGCTTCTCGGACATGTCAATACTCTGACCACGAAGTAGAAAAGCAAGTCAGAGAGATAAGGAAAAAGGACCGAGCATTTTTTTACTTGCTACCGGTTTTCTCCAAATGAAACGACTTCGCGGGCTCGAACGATATCGTCATACCCGAAGTTTTGCGTTATAGCCATCCAAAATAGGAAGGTATCCTAAAGCTAGCTAGGCATACAAACGACAAATCATCGATATTATCGAACCCAGCCCTGTCGCACCCCATAAGCAATGACCTCCCTTGCAGACTTGGGTCCATTCGATGGTGCAACCGTTTTCCGACGGGTTTTCTGTCCTTTCCATGCTGAAGCAATGCAATTGCCAAGCAGCCCCTCCATCTCCGCGAGACAATCGTAACACTTCTGTTCATCATACCCTGTGGGTGACACCACCTGAGTGTCTCCCCCACCCTGCTTCTTGCCACCTGGAAGCTTCAAACGTTTTTCACGTAGTAATTTGGTGGCCAAGTAGTGTAACCACTATGACCAGACTGGATGGGTCGGACGCAGGGACTAAACACATGGGTACTTACCATTACGTTCGTGAAGGGATGGTAGGACTCCCAGGCACCACCCATAACGTCCTTCATCATCCTGTAAATATCATACTGATAGTCGCCTACAAGTGTGCGTTAGCAGTTGCACCTGTGATTGAATCGCGACACTAGCTCACCTTCCCCTTCAAATATTTCATTATCAAAAGGTGTCCAATAGGTCTTGGTACCTTGCGCATCCGCAGCATTCATTCTAGATAAACCCAAGTCGATTATGGTAACCTTGACGCCGAAGCGAGTGTCATCCATAGCTACCCGTGACGCGGAACATTTGCGCGTTGACTTTTTGACAGGGATGCTCTTCACAAGAATCTGGCCCCAATGGAGATCACGGTGCTTTCACAAGCTCGTCAGCTCGACCAGTAGTAACTCAAGAAATCTACTTACACACCTCGAAATTGACCAAGCGCTCAGCTTGTTCAAGAGCCCTTGCGACTTGCCAAAATATGCCACAAGCTTGACGCCAGCCAGATTTTGAAACATTCTTGAACGTAAACGACTCCAAGTCCGGTCCTCCATTTGGAAGTATGATAATGGCATAGACCTGCGTTAACCCGAACGAATCTACGTTCATGAATGTTCAACGATGATGGAAGGATCAGTAAGCCTTTGGAGCTTACCCGGCCGTATACTTTCAGAGCCCTTCCTCTCATTGTATTCGTCCCATAGATCTAAGAGCAGGGACGGATACCTTCCCCTCACCACATATGTTTTTAGAAGTTTGACGAAACTGTCACAAATCTCTCCGATTTCCCTCGTCACAATTATTTCTTTCAGGACATCCTTGGCATCACTAGGTGCCGGCATTTCGGCCGTTTCTGGATGCATCGATTCCCCTTCGAACCGAACTGGAATGATTTTGAGCACCACGTCGCCGATGCCAAATACCTCTGAGTACGATGCTTCTCCAATCTTGCGAAATCTCGTGTCCTCGTCTTCTGCAGAAGATTGAACGATAGGGTCGAATGGGAATGTCTCAATGAAGGCAGAGAACTCATACGGAGAAGTCTGTGCGCATTCGTTCAAAAGAGGTACGAGATATTCCGGCTGTGCGGATGCTAAGCCATCGATTTCTGTGGTATCAGAAAGGTCTAGCTGCGCAAGGTCCAATGAAAGATCCGCCTCCGTCGGGGTTGAAGGTGTAGGTGGCGGACGACGAAATACTGAACGACTCGAACTACCACGGATTGGTGTGAGTTGTCTTGGTTTTGCAGTAGGAATGGGGGGAGCGAGAAGCGATGGAACGGCGGATGGACCAGGTCGAAAAGAAGGGGCTGGTGGCACAGGCGGTCTTGGAGGGGTCAGAGCAAGTGGGGGTGGACTCGGACGGTTTGGGGCAACCTTGGATTTTCGGGATGGTGCAAGTGGGATCACCACCTCTACACGCAACGACTTTGATTTCGAGTGTGACTTTGCAAGAGGAACAGGAGGTTTCTTGCGTACAGTGCCTTTATCATCCGCTTCGGACTCATCAGATGAGATGACGATGAGATGAGGTCTTCGATTCAGTCGCTTGGCGACTGGTCTGGGTGAAACTACCTCCAGATCACTGTCATCACTGATGGCGATAGGTAGAGGGCTGGATGGCAATGTTTTACGGACTCTTTGACCACTTCCAGTTGCAGTGCGCGCTTGGTTTGCCTGAATTTCTGTGTGGGAGAGTCGACGCTCTTGTGTCAACATATTTCCGCCCTCGTCGAAAAGAAGAATGTCAACGGCGATAACTGGTGCATGTGGCTTCAAGCTGGTGCGCGTGCGTTTGATGCTAGACGCTTTGGATTTACCCTTGACACCAGAGGACGGCAGCTCGTTCGACGAGGTACCGTTGGACCGGAGTGGGGTAAGGGGCTGGCGAACGTGGGTGCCTGAGTCTAGCTTGGATTGTATTCGCTTCGCAACAGCGTCCTGCACTGCCAGTGCCTTTGGCTGCACATTTCTGTTTTGAACCAACGGCGAGCTCCTTGGGGAGCGGTTTGAACCTTTAAGTCTGCGAAGTCCCACCCGAGGCTTTGCGGGCGAGATGATGATGGCGTTTTCCCTCCTGAGGGGTCGAGGAGGTGGGGGAGTGTCCATATCCGAAGCTGCTTCAGATGAGTTTGCTGATTCTCGGTCTCGTCGATGTGACACATTGATGATCCGAGAACCTCGCCTGCCGTATGAATTGACTTGCTTTGTCTTTGTCCCGAGCATTTCCTTGACAAGTCCACGTAATTGAAATGGATCTGCAAAAAGGTATCAATCTTGTGTTGCTGCGGGTATATCTTGTCAGATGTGGGTAATATCGTTCAAGTCGAAGCGGATGTAAATTCAATCAACGATAACGTGTGTTCAATGCAACGCGACTGATCACGTGCCATAATGTAGGTACTAGTAGAAGTCTTGATAGTCTTGTTGAGTTCTGTATGGCTCTTCCACAACCACTTCGGGTGTCCGTCACCCCTCCCGAACTAGAACTGATTGCATCGGAGCACTTGGTTGATATAGTCCCGCTGATCGCAATGGAGAAAACGGCTTTCATTTCGGTTGAACGAACACTTACTTCCTCGTAGCTTGCTCTAACTTGCATACGATGTCCAGGGTGCATACGGACCACTGCGCCCCCCGAACAAGTGTCGCATACCGCTCTGGATGGCTATGAACTTGAAGCTGAAGAAAAAGTGCCATATTGCCCCCCCTGACTGGCTGACAGTCGGTATGCATACCATGTCTGTCTTCTTTCGGTCCGACTTGATTCGTGTCTTAGAGTTCCTGCAAGACCGACTGTCGGAAGAAACGAGTGAGACGGAGTTCAGTCGTCTACCATTCCGCTTCGCAGAGATCGCCAAGGTTATTTTGGACGTGTAAGAGGTTGTTGACCCTGGTTTACCTTGCCGTTTCTAACCTTGCTCATGTGACGCTAGGGCGTCCGACGACGTACAGAACGCGGAGAAGGTCAGGTCTCTGCTGAAAGATTTACGCGAAGCACGCCAATCAAAAAGTCGAGATGGTCTAAGTCAAATCGATAACAGTGAGCTTAGCGTGCGCCTCTTTTACTACTGTTATGTTTCTACGCTAAGCATGGCATTTCATAGTTGCCGAACCTATGCTCAATGGAGATCAACGAAATCAGACCCTACTTCGTGAAAGCCATGAACCTCTTTACCCAACTTAGGAGCCAGCCTGCCTTCAACGAGGATGATAATGCATGAACCACTGACCCTGCTTATCAAGAGAAAAAAAAGGGAGATTAATCTTGTCCTCCGCATTTTATTGGTCAGTTGTTTCGTTGCGTAACGAAACAATAAACCAAGTTAAGTATCTCAGAAATAACTATTCATAATTGGAGGTCAGAGCCGCATTACATCGGCGTCCGGAGTTGATGGATCCGCTCCGACAAGATGTGGAGACTCTCCTGGATATCTGACAGCTCCTTCAAGATCGTCGCTTCAGTTGACTAAATGGGGCCGTTTAAGTAATGATCAACAATAGAATACGAAGCGCATACCTGTGTTGTATTCGGGAGTTTCCTGACCAATTCATTGAAAGGTACTTTGCTGATCTGCAAACCCTGCTCTGCATCGGACCCTTCAACAACAGGGTCGATGACTGCAGGATTTTCAAAATCGATTTCAGCTTCTCCATTAAGCCAGTGCATCACCCATGATCCCTGCGTCGATGAGGCTTCGAAGAGAGCAATGACAGAAAGCGGAATGAAGAAGAGAATAGTCATGACAATTCGATTCAGCTATCCAGCGCAGTGTTAGATAGGATAGTTGTAGACAGGATAATTACCTACCTTTGCATAGTGTCTGCCCGTGAGTCCACAGAGTCTATGAATTTCGTTAGTACTTTACAATCAAGGTCCATTTTTGGCCTTACTCTAATGGCGCGATAAAGGTCTCGACAAGATTGAACGGTGCAGGGTAAACATACGAATCGGGGGCTCTGATCATTGCGACTGTTTTCCATGCAAAAAACGCCATGTATTCAGCTTCCGCATCACCAATAACCTGTGACATGCATAAACTCAGATAACGAGGCCCAATTGGTGGACGGCAATATTTACCTCGGAGTAGGCAGAAGCGAACAGAGAAATCAGGACGTTCAACAGAATCAATACCGCGGAGAGGTTCCAACTTGACACAATTCCTTGTGAGGGAAGAAGAAAACATAGGACAGGCTCGCTGCTCACAGGTAATATAACGCCAACCGCACAGGACTGACCCAGAACAGCTTCAAGTTAAGCAGATATTCCCTTCAAAAGGCAACGGTCTGACCTGTCTGTGAATTTTGCATAATTCGGGGATCTAACCCAAGGACATTAGGCAAAGCAAACATGCATGCACAGACAAAGGAATTTACTGGAGGAGGCCTTGCAACAGGTCATTAATAACCTACAAGATCTCGATGACGACAGCCCATGGTTCCAGCACAAAGATGACTTACGGTAGACATATCGTCGAGTTCACCATCTGCAGCATCTAAGGCATACATAGCCTGCACGAACCCAGCGCCCAAGAGGCACAGCAGCTACAAGGACCACATTACTCAGGTCCCAACCCATGCAGTAACTAGACTTGTGCGCACCGCAAAGAAAATACCAGACTCCTGCAGCATTCGCGATACACAAATTTGCATAGTCCCCATATACCTATAGTATAAGTGAGAGAATGAGACCAATCATAAAGTGAAGTTTCCAATTCTTACTGGAAGCCATCAAATACTGTCACGAGTTCTGCATACTCTTTAGCAGAAGGTCATGAAACATAAAATGCAATCTCACTCATCCTGGATGATGAGGGGATTGTCTTAAATTTAGTTTGGAAGCACGCAAACAAACTTACCAAAGGAAAGGCGCGACAAAGCTCAGAATCTGGAAACTCTTCAGCCTAAGATCACCAGCCCGGCGCTCTGTTGCTTCTATGCCAGCGACACGAAAGATGAACGCCAGTAAAAGCAATGTAATAGTAATGAATGCGATGGCATCCCAGAACCCGAATGACCGCCTGGATGCGTAGCGGCTGAGTTTGTACCACTTTATCAGGTCAGTAAAGCCATTTAGATACATGGCACAAGACGTACTCTGTGTAAATCTTGAGCATGATGAGGATCAGTAATTCATCCACTACGAGCACTCGCAAAGTCACCTTCAAGACAGAAGGCAAGCGCCATGATATAGAGCGCATACTCCCAGGGATCGAGTGATACATGAAGCGGATTTAGTCGTTCGATCGGCTCCTTGACTGTGCGACGAGAACATTAGCGTTACGCATGTCAGTTAGCTCCTTTCCCACCAGCTTGTGAATAAACACCCAAGAAAATGAACCAGACGATAATTCTGAAGATGTTCTGATACCTGCATACCCGCTAAGACCAGATCCAAAAATCTAAAAAGACACTTACTGAGGTACTGACATGCGCGAGGGGTCTATATGGCTCCAGAAGTCTCCACGCTGAGATTTGTGGTACGACATGTCTAGTGGGGTGTCAAAGGAAATAATGGTATCATTATGGCTGGCCTACATTGAATATCGTCGTGTTCATCGATAGATTGGACAAGAACACCATTCCAGAGCGAAGTCACGACTGTAGGGTACCTTAGCGTTTGCCTGACCATCATCCGAGACACTAACCATCTTGAACTTCGCTGGAAGATAAAAAGATCGTGCTGAAAATGAAAATGAAAACTGAACTTAAGACTCAGAAGTGGGAGACGCACCAGTGATTGTCAATAGCAACCTCGAGAGCACTGGACGCCTCACTGATTTCGCCGTCGCTTTCCCTATACCTATATCGGTTGGTGATCATTAAAATGAGTTTGTCCAGTGGCATCTGGTGCACAATTCTGCGCGCAAGTACTTCGCAAGTGATAGCTGGAACAATCTATGACGAGTTAGTCCCAATTATGTTGACCGGAAACACGTACCACGACCAAGGTTTTCATCGTGGTCGGCAGGGTTGCGTCGTGCTTCACGGAGGAACTCTGAATGTGCTCGGAGGAGGCAGTAGGGGAGCTGAAAAAAAACAGAACTCATGTTCGTTCACAAACTCTGGGAGGTAGAGATGGACCCACGGCGTCCCGAAAATCGCCAGCAGCTTCCATATAGGACAACACCACTCGCGGCGTGATGATTCTGTTTGTAGGATCATTGAGAATCTTCACGTCGACTTCAAGAGGAAGAAGTCTCAGCGTTAACGCGCGCAAGCGTTGCATGAGCTCTGAAAGGATGTTTAATCTTACATCCCTGGGAACAGCAAAGGATATGGGCCTGAGTCCCAACGCACTTGTAAGGGTATCTGGAGATGGTTTCTTCCACTCGGGAGAAAGCATATGGCCCTGTTCGTCCTCCGTGTCTCGATCACGAAACATTCTTGCTTTGGTCCAAGTGTCTTCTCGACCAGCGTGTTGCGAACAAGGTTGAGAGTAGCAGGTTCCGACTCGATTGCCCCTTGCAAGTTTTGGTTGTGACAATGTGGCTGTGAGCAACCTACGGACGTCTTATCCACTACGAACGATGCCGGTCAGTAAAATGGTCCTGGCTGACCACAGCAATGGAGACGATAATTCTCGCTTGTGCGTAGGCTTATCATTCATCCCTGAACGAGGTAGAGGACTCCCGACAAGTGGGTAACATGTCCATCCTACCTATCAAGACCAAGATTCGTGGTCCAGCACCCGCTGGTACGCTTCGACGACTACAACCCCAATCCCAACCTAAGACGCGTTTTCAGCTGATCTAGAACAAGCCGATATCATAGACGAAACATTGGATCTGTTTCGAGCGAATTCTCTCTTCCGAAACTTTGAGATCAAGGGCCCTGCAGATCGCCTGCTCATCGTGCTCATACTCTTCGTGTCTGACTGTCTTGCCAAGATCGGGACCGCCAAAACTATTCCAACACAAATAGAGGCATCCAAAATGCTGAACACTCTTTCTGTGGACAACTTTCCAATCCCTGGTGATGCCAATTTTGCGTTGAACGCTCACTACGCCGCTCCAGGAAATCGGGCAGACGCCGGTGCGAGACATTGATTTACGTGCACAACCCGCCACTAACAGCTCAATTAGATTATCTCCGCACCTACTTGACACAGGTCCGTCAGGAACTAGCTGCTCGACTAGTGGAACGGTTGTATGCAGATGGTAGCGGGAAGCCGAGCAAGTGGTGGATGGCCTTCCAGAAGAGACGATTCATGAACCGTAGCTTGGGTTCATGAAATACAGTGAACCACAAACATCGAACCCGTCTATGTATTCCAGGCGTCCACCGTATACTAGTGTTTTCTCCTCTCATTAGGGTTCTTCCTACCATAGCCAATCTGTGGCATGCTATCTTTGCCCCCTGATCTCCCCTTTGTCGAACCGCCAAGTATCCCTGGTATCCAGTCTGGATCTGCCCAGCTCCCCACCGCAACACCATATTCTCCACCTCGATCTATGAGACCCTTGAGCATCCGCTGTTCATCACGTTCTCTTTTGCCGTCTGCCCGTTTTTTGGCTCGCATATACTCCGATTGATCTTCGCGAAGGATCAGGCCTTCCCCTGTTCCTGTCTTTGCAGACCCTGGTTGCGGAGCGGGTATCGAGTATTTCGTTCCACGTAACTTATACTGAAAGTTCTTTTTGAGATGTAGCTCCATAACAGGCGCGTCTGCAGCGGCGTTTGGAGAGGAAAGTGTTACCGACGCTCTCATCAGCGTTGGATTTCCACACGAAGGACAAAACTGCTTTGAATTGTCCTTGCATATTCTAACGGAAATCAGCGATGCGTTTAAAATGCAAAAGAAGGGTCCTCACTTGAAGCAAGCATGACACCTGAGCACCCAGGTCTTCACTTTCTGTATTCGTTTGCCTTCTGTGCCAACCAAAGTCAGCCCCATCTGAAGCAGGACATTCTGCATGGCAAAGTCTGCAGTCATACATCCAGCCAAAACTGGTTCTTCATCAGTTACTCGATGCCGCTTCTTCAAATCACCTCCCGGCGAAGGAAGGAGTTCAAGAGCGCGAGACTTGTGCAAAGCAACATTGTCAAGAGTTATCCACTCTCCCTCTCCATCATCTTCATCGGCTGAAGGGTCGTCGTAAAGCGGCGCTTCTGGCGTCGTTTTTGCAGCAGAATCACCACCAGGCCCTGAATGCTGTGTTTCCCCATCGTGAGGCTCATTCTCATGAAGTGGGCTGTCTGGTCGGTTGTCTGTTGATAAACCCTTTGTCGCGCGGCTGAGATCGCCAATGTCCTCTCCATCGGTAGTCTGTGGGCCAATCGAAGGTGACTGCGATGGATTTATCGGTTCTGGGTCCGGGTGTGAAGCTGCGGGAACATCCTGCGTATCATCTGCGGAAACCGCTGGCTCTGTGAAAGATTGTGGTACATCTCCGTTTTCGGTGTTGCTTGATTGGGGCTATGAACTATGATGAGTATGTTTCGAGACGCGCTGAAAGTGTTACCTTACTTCTTGCTTTTGTTTTTCTAAAAGTGCGTTCTCTTCGAGTTGGAGTGTATGAGTCAGGGCGAGGACGCATATATCTGCGTGGGACAAGACGGCATAGTCACCAGTTTTTTTCGCAAACTGTATTACTGTCGGCCCGGTGAGGAGGATAAGAGCAAGCACGGGACCTGGAAAGTACCTTGAGTGAGTGAAGCGGGATCAGGATTCCGGATGTTGACTCGGACACCCGTGGAGAGCCCCAGCTGTTCAAAATGTTCCCGTGCCCGTTTATCCTTGAGCTCGTCTAACACCTGCGGGACGGTGAGGTAGGTGTCCGCCAAACCCCGCAGCGGCGATAGAGAAAGAAGAGGGCCTGAATCTAGAACTAGATTTTTACAGCGTTGTGACATGGCGTTCAAGGTAGTCGTTCAAGTCGCGTTGGTGGATCTAATCTGCCCTCGAGATATGCGTGGGAAACCATCCGATTAACCCGATCACCGCGAGTACTTAAAGCTTGAATTCAGAAGACGCTCAAGGTCGCAGCGATCATGGCACCCAAACAGTATGTGATCAACACCCTCGCTCACATTCGCTCATCAGACTTCCAGATACCGCATCGTCGTTCTCCCCGGAGATGGGATCGGTACGATCTCCCCTACAGAGCGCGTGTTCATGCTGACATTCGTGTTCCTCAAGGTCCCAGCGTTGTCGCGCAAGCCACGCGAGTATTGGAGCTCATCTCCGAGAAATCGTCCACAACGAAGCTCACCCTCGAGCCCCACGATTTTGGAGGTTGTGCCATCGACAAGCATGGCGAGCCTCTGCCTCCTTCCACTCTCAAGGCTTGCCAGGAGGCAGACGCCATACTGATGGGTAAGTTTGACAATATGGCGATTATGGGTAGAACTCACAATCCTCTAGGTTCGGTTGGTGGTCCAAAATGGGGTCCGGAGGCCAAGGTTCGCCCAGAGCAGGGCCTGCTTGGAATCCGCAAAGCACTTGGCCTGTATGCCAATGTCCGACCTGCAAACTTTGCATCCGACTCCCTGCTCTCCTACTCCCCTTTGAAGCCAGAGATCGCCAACGGCGTTGACATGATTGTCATCCGCGAACTCATTGGCGGTCTCTACTTCGGCCCCCGCCAAGAGCAGGGTGACGGGGACACCGCATACGATACCATGGTGTACAGCGTCCCAGAAGTACAGAGGATTACACGTGTCGCAGCACAGATTGCATTGGCTGCGAACCCACCCCTTCCTATCCACTCGATTGACAAAGCCAACGTCCTCGCGAGCTCGAGACTTTGGAGAAAAGTTGTGACCGAGACCTTGAAGAACGAATATCCTCAACTATCCGTCGATCATTACTTGGTCGACACTGCCTCAATGCTGATCGTGGCCAGTCCCAAGAAACTGAACGGGGTCATTCTCACCGAAAACATGTTTGGTGACATGTGCGTACCCATGTGTGCCATTCTCTGCACTCACCTGATCGTAATCGCTTCTAGTCTTTCGGATGAAACCAGTGTCATTCCTGGTTCTCTCGGCTTACTACCTTCTGCATCCCTTGCAGGAGCGCCAGCATCGCCTTCAGATCCATCATTCAAGCCCACATCGGGCATCTATGAACCGATCCATGGTTCTGCCCCAGACATTGCTGGCAAGGGAATCGCAAATCCTGTTGGAACCATCCTCAGCGCTGCGATGCTCCTGCGGTACTCCCTTGGGCTTGAGAAGGAGGCTCAGGCTGTTGAGGCTGCTGTTCGCAAGGTTCTCGATGACAAAAGCATCGGCGGTTATGGCACGAGAACAGCTGACTTGGGTGGCAAAGCTACGACCGTTGAGCTTGGTGACAAAGTGATCGAAGCACTGAAACAATTACTTTGAGTATTGCGTTGTGCTAAGTAGATGCTGTTGTAGAGGGCATCAGTGAGTATGGATAAAACATCTATACTCAAGGTTGGAGAACAAACCCTCCGAAGTGCTTGCTTTCACGCGTTTAGCAAAGAACAACTTGAGAGATGCTTACGGTCGAAAGGTCCATGGTCACCTGATAATGTCACAAGTTCTCTTTGCAGAGAGACAGATCCAGCGGTCGGGTAACGGTAATCTAAGACCACAACCTTGGACGATGAACGGGATGTTTTGCCCGCGTTCAACGTGACCAAGTCCATTTTTACAACAGGAAAAAAAAGATCCAGCATATAAAAAGCAAATGTCCATTACATGGCATAACACATCTGCAAGCCACCATAAGTGCCATCTCTGGACCTAGAACATGTTCGCCAATTTGCTCGCAGCGACCCTCGCGTCCAGTCGTGGTCGTGAAGGCTGCACACGCATTGATTGCGACATACTTGTCGGTGCCAAATGTGCGAGAGGGTCAAGGACTTGTTGTGTACTCGCCAACACTAGCGATGGCGCAGAGAGAGGATCCGTACCAGCAAGAGGATGACTTGACGTTGGAGAAGCAGGCATGGACGTCTGTACTGTGCCGCCGAGTGGTCCCTGAGGGAGTGAGGACGAAGACGACGAAGGACCAGCAACCGAAGATCCGAAAGGCGTGGGTGGAGGTTTCACAAACATGGATTGAGTCCCATCTCCGAAACGACCACCTTGCAATGGGGCAGAAATTGGCGCGGACAATGGAGCGGTTGAGTTCCGTATTGTGGACGGACCTGCGCTTGATGACTGTGGAACAGCACTTTGCGGTCGGAACCCAGTTTGAGTTGCCGGTGGTGTGGTAGTAGGGAAACCACTGGATGGCCGCGGGATAGGCGGCGCAGTGGCTGCGGCCCTCGTTGTTGGCAGGAAATCGTCCTCCAGCGGCGGGATGATGTAAGGTTTTGGATAACCATTAGGTTTCGGCTGGGCAACTTTCTGGTTGGCGGCGTTGACGTCTCCCCTGAGAGATTCGAGTTCCCTGAGTAACTGCTTCTCGTACTGGATAGAGGAGCGCGCATGCTCAATCAAGGCAGCAGTGATATCGTCTGTCACTGTCTTGGTATGTGTCGCAAAAGCACGATGAAGGTTTTGAGAGATGCCATTGGCACGCTGTGCAAGTACTTGCTCGTACTTGTTGGCCTATAAAACCACCTCAATGACCTGCATTTCACATTTGAAAAGAGTATTACCTCTTCCATCTCTTCCAGCGCTTCGTCAACGCGTTCAGGTCTGATATTAGAGCTAGCTTTCAACCTCTCTATATTCCTTCTCTTGGATATCGTCGCCTTGACAGCGGCCTGGTACTCCTCCAAAACACCCGCTCGCTGCAGCAGTGCTTCCTTAGCAGAACGTGCATTCATTCCTTGATAGCCAAATGTATCCCCAACGACTACACATTCGCTTATGGACTGTGCTTGGTCGAGGTCGGCGAGAGTATGCCACGCCCGTCCCAGTTTCCGCAGTGCGTTCCCCAGTGGAGGATGAGCTTCTGAGGATGCGACGTTGACCAACTTGTTTCCCATTTCAGCATGTGCATTGGATAGGGCTGTCATGAGATTCAGCATTCAGGTTAGATTATGAACCCGAGCACGAGCATAGAAAACGCTAACCTCTCCTGGTTACCGAAAGCTTGTCAATTGCTTTCGCAGATTCAAAGAATTGTGTTTCGAGCTTGGTAAGCTCGAACCTGGCACGCTGGAGCCCTTCATCTTCGTCCGGCACACCACGGCGGATGAGTCCAAAGCCGGAGCTCGTTTTCCGCCTTGGGCGGGGTATCGGCTGATAGCCAAAATCACTCTCGATGAATGACCGCAGGTCCTCGTCATGCATAACGATCGGGTCCTCGCATATCCGCGTCAACCATCTCTGTAACATGATCCGTACTAGGCGATCGTCTTCTTCATCTGTCGGCGCTGAGGTCTGAGCAAGGGGAAGAGCGGGGATGATAGTGTGCGGACAGTTGTTGAGCAAGGCATCATAGAATTGTTGGAACTCGACGAACGAGCGGGAAACATTGCGATACGTCGTACCCGTGAAATTGGAAAGGTTCGTCTATGCATGTAAAACAAGGCAAAAATTAGGCGGATTCCATCCAGTTTCATTGATACGTTACGCACTTGGGCATCAAATTTGAAGAGAACATCCCTTCTGTTGCGGTCCAACCCAGTAATCCGCACACGAAGATAAGGCTCGCTCTTTTCATATTTTACCCCATTGGAGCCTACAGTGGTTTGAGGAGAAATGAGACCAGGTTCCGGTGCACCGTAGATTTTGGGCTCTTTGCCGAAGAGACCGTCTGAGTCTATCCTCGGCGTGATGATCGACGACGGCGAGGCACGACGAAGATTGGGTATCGGGGAATTGGGCTCGTGTGGCGTAGTCGGCCACGGTGGGATGGACTCGTTGTCTCCATTGGAAAAGATGGAACTTGTCGAACTAAGCGGATCGAACATGGCAGACCTCTGCTATGTCTCATGAGCAGCCAAGGTCACCAAGCTCATGGAGCGAATTATGTAATCAAATACTGCCAATCCAGCTCTAAATAAAAATACCAACTGGTAGATCTAACAACCACGACATGAAAGTACTGTTAGGTCATAATATTAGTGACGTCCACGAGAATGCTACTGCATCTCCCTCCCGTCAATCATGCTCAACGGTAGCATGTGCCCCATTCGTAAAACCTTTGTCCGGAGGTACTTGTTCAGGTCCGCACCCCGCGCCATATCCCCACCGACCATGGTGACACCTGCCTTGCGACTCTCAAGCATCCCTTCGCTTGAAGGCAGCGCTGACTCGGATTGGCACTTCCATGACTTCGGTACCATCGGTACGCGCTCGAGCACTCTTAACCCCTCCCTTTCAAGTGCCATGACTTTGTCTGGGTTGTTCGTCAACAGCCGGATGCCCTCCCCTTGCTCCGAGCCAAACCCAAGGTCTTTCAAGATAGCTGCTGCGATATCATAACGACGTTCATCGGCCTCGTGTCCCAGCAGGAGGTTGGCGGTGACGGTGTCGTGCCCCACGTCTTGGAGGTTATAAGCCCGAATCTTGGACAACAGACCAATACCACGACCCTCCTGTCGGAGATAGATCACAGCACCCCGGCCGGGCATAGTTGCTGAAGAGGATGTCGAGGACTGGATAGGCTGGGATATGAGGCGAATGGCCTCGTCGAGCTGCTCTCCACAATCGCAGCGCATGCTTCCTATGGTTTCCCCAGTGAAGCATTCGGAATGAATCCGGATGAGCGGCATTGGAACATCTATAGGCCGACGAGATTGGTCTATGGGTCGAGAAGCAATTTTGGTTTCAGGGGTAAGTCTCCCTACATATGCACCCCTCAGTATCCGATCCTCCTGGGTTTCGTCGTCACTCCATACAGCATCAAGGGAATGACTACGTATGGGTGGTGCGGTGGACTCGCTGTCTATGGAGTATTGTGCGGGGTCGATTACAATTGCCAAATGCTCCTTGTTGTCGCAGTTGTTATGGTAGAGATGTAAGAAGACCGTGCCGTGAGGAGTGGGTATCCGGGTGCGGGCCATGCAACGAACTTGAACTCCTGATTCGGGAGGGAGTCTTTCACGTGACAGGAGAATGCTCGTCGGCTCAACGGCCGATGATGCCGAAAGCGACTCTCGTTTCCGAGATACAGATGGTAAGAGAATATCGGTAGAGTAAAGTGAACTGATTGAGTGCGGTATATTTTCTTTTTCCGCCACTTCTAGAGGTTGCTCCTGTGCTTGCAGGCGCAGCCTTCTCGGCGCTTGCCTACTGACATACGTCGGTGGCTTGTTGTGGTCCGGAATGGTAGCCGAGTCATCCGAACGCTTTATTCGTTCCGGACTTTGGGCTAGCGGTAGATTAGCCGCATGACCGGAGTGATTGCGGGTTATGTGAGGGCCAGATGCAAAAGCAGCTGCGAAGATTAGGGAATCAAGTGCTTCATCTCTCTTGGAATGAGGTCGTCTCTGAGATCGGGAACGGGTGAAGAGACCCTGTATGGCGTCGGACTCTGCACTGAAATGAGACGAGAGGATTGGGGACTCTGCCAGAGCCATCAAGGGAGTAGGAGAGGTAGAACTGTGAGGAGGGGACTTAGAGAGTGGGAAGTGAAACCAGGTTGCTGATTATAAGCCTAGTAATCCACGGAAAAATGGACCTGTCATCATCACTGCGATCTAGCACGTGACAAACCCACTTTTGTGACGCCCGCTCTCACCGACTCACACGAACCGAGATATTTGAGTATGGAGCGGGGCTGTCTGTCTGCCGAAAGTGTACCACCGAGACGGGCAGTCTCGAGGTCACCGGCCCCAAACACAAGACCATTCTAGAGTGTTCTAATAGGAACCCGACGAACCCAGCCATTGGGTGGAATACACACAGCGTATTATAATACCCAGAATTGTGTCATCTGTACGGTCGCCATTTCCCAAGCTAGTCGTGTGTCGGCACTGAGTTGAAAGAGCTGCATTTCACATGGCCCATCTGGAGACTGGCTGCGGTTATATAGTGGTCACGGTTGTCATCGTGATGGGAGGGAAGGACTTGGATGTTGTGTCCCGTCAGGATCGCACCAAGCGGACTTCTTTGCAGCTTTAGTTTCCTCCAGGGCTAATAATTAATTTCGCAGATCGTCTTGCGATGTGGGTGATCATCGATAAGAACCTTAAAACGTGTCTTCTGCCCGGCACGCTCGAAAAACGCGTTCGCCTTGCACCCGCCTCGTGTTCTTTGCTGCTGACTTTGCCACTGGCTTTCTAAAAAGTTGGTCACCATCCGTTGTGCTAATACTCTCGACATCCTCAGGCTCAGCTCAGACTTCGGGTTACTTCGGTGTCACTGTCAGGGTAACGTTGGTCGGATCCCGTAACACTCCATTGGATTGCGTATCAAAGCTAGACCCTTTAACAGACCAAGTGAAAAAGCAGAAATAATAACCATTGTCTCCGAAACATATAAAGCGTCGCGTTAGACGGGTACCCCCACCGTCGTCACACTCATCTCGCGTCCTGCACCAGCACAAGATCTCTTTCCATGACGAACGACGACTCGGGGCCTCCTATGGCTGTCCAGGCTGCACAAGTCCCAAAAGAAACTTCGCCTCGGATATACCAAGAGTGAGTATGACTTCACTGGCCCCTTGGATAGTCGCCAAATTGTCAATTCGCGTGTGACAGGAATAATACTGATATGAACCAACCGCAACCGTCGAATCCTCCCGAGACGCCCACTCCCCCTCCTCTGAGTGGCACTACTAATAATGGCACGCGTGCACCGGAACCCATGTCCCTGCCAGAAACGCATCAAAATACCCATCGCCACATCCGCACACTCGAATCCCATAATGGAAAGTTATACGAAGATAACTGCCGCCTGGTAAACGCGGTCAACATGCTCAACGATCGCTTAGCATTCTTTGGCGCTCCCCAAAATACACAAGTGCTTCGTCTCATGGACATGCAAGAAAAGCTCCGTGCGAGCGAGGCAAATTGGGCGTCAATCAATCGAAAGTACCAGGAACTATTGCAATCTGTTACAACTGGCTCTGCACAGCACCACATTGGCATGGAGCTACAAGCCATCCGGGATGCATACTCATCGCTTGACAGGGAGTATCATCTCTTGGGGGACAAATATCTCAGGCTAAAAGCTGTCGCTGACGCGAGCCGTGTTGCTCAGCAACAGTCACAGGGTGTAGGTGAGTGCAACCCTTTGTTGTCTTAGATATTGATACCGAGGGGTACTGGCCCAACCTCCGTCCCACGTATAGCACGGGGTCACAATCCGGTAGCGCGTCCAGAGGTAGGTTGACTCGCAATATCCTATACATTTCTTCACTGCTGTACTTTGATGCCAGTTTGCACATGCTACGCAGTTCCGTGTCTATGCCCACGATCAAAGCCGGAAAAACACCGCATCTCCCACATCTGCAATAACTCCTGGTTCCTTCCAGCCGTTCCTGGATCAGAGAGGGAATCATCGACGACGTAGTTCTGAAAGTGTTATGGCCCAGGTTTGTTGGCCCATCAGCTGAAAAAAAGCAAACTGCTTAATTCAGTCTTTAGCCGTCGCTTCGCACAGGTCCAACGCCCGGACCTATAGCGACGACATGGCTAGCGCCTCTCCCCACTCCGCCACCAAGCGCACCCCTGCTTGGGGGCCAAATTTCGCCAAAAGGCTTCCCAGTCCATGCACCGGTGCCTGCAGGGTCCCTTCCGCTTCCGCACCATGCGCACATGATCCATGGCCCACGCAGTTTGTCTGAATTATCCGCTACGACTCAATCCCGACATCTCGTGGAGCACCTTCACCAGCGCTCCGGCGACAATACGGTCACGGTCAACAACGAACTAGTCCCATGTGATAACCCAGCTCCCGTGCCATTGAAATCGATTCCGCGCCCACAAAAGCGACCAAGTTCTGAATTCCAGACTTCTACGAGCCCGGGAGGGGAACATAAGAAGCCTCGGATCGAGGGAGAGGTTGACTGTCCAACGACAATTAACGCTGATACGTATCCGGCAGACAAAGTACTATCGCCAGTAACCTCCGTCGATCCTCACGACGATCGCAAGTTGTCCGTGTCGGAATCGGACGTTCGATCATATCAAGATTGTGTGGACCTCATCTTTGAAAAGGACGCTGATGTTGAGAATGGCGTCTTCTGCGGTCTATGCCTGTGAGTTCTTTACCCGTCACTTGTGAGCATGCGATTCACTTTTCGATCAGCGATCGATACGAGGCAAAGATGATCCAGGAGCCACCCGATGTGTTGGTTCGACCGGACTTCGATTCCCTCGTAATGCACTGTATGACTATGCATCCAACCGTATGGGACGGTCTCCGTCGCAAGGCCTAGGGAGAGGCTCTCACACCATGCATGACTTTATCCTACGTTTCGTCTATACCCCATCGTATCCTCTTGGTAATTATAGGTAGTCGCGTGCGTGGCATAATCGGAGTTCAGCAGTAATTGAAACATTTTGAACAATTCGATCGTGGAGTGTGAACAGGGTTGTTGGATGGATGGTAGGCTTCACTGTCCTGGGGCTGAGTGAGTACGGCTATGTGTTCACCTTGAAACTTTGCAAATAGCAATGAACGGCTCTGCTACCACCATAGCTCAACTCATCTTGTGAAACTGATGTATTGCCTATTCATTGATGCACATAAAGTACATGCAATATTTGGGCTAGAAGATCATGGCTCAATGTCATGAGAGAGCTTGGTCAGAAGAGTCGTCAGTCGGGTGATTTCATGCTCAACCAACGTTGCATTCTGTTCGTACAGAATCGCTTCAGTAAGGGCCGGAAGAGTTGTCGCACCATAGCCTGTCAATACGTTGAGTGTGCGTTCCTCCAAGGGCTGCCCAAAGGGACTTACCAAGGTACTTCCCAGGGGCCACACCAAGATGCCTAAACCATTCGCGATCTTTCACACCTTCCTCCGAGATAAATCCTTGTTCAAACAAGCGCAGTTTCTGATTCACTTTCTTCACTCTTTTAGCAGCCTTGATTAGATCACAGAGTGGCCTTTTACGGGGCTCGCAAAGGTCCTGCTCAAAAATATCCCCCGTTGGCTTCCAGAAGTCCAGAGCAAGGAACATCAACTCTGCGTCGTCGCCCTCGGGGAGCGGCGAGCTAATTGAAAGGCGACTCTTAATCCAGTTTTTGATGCGACGTATAATGCGGTGGCCACGATGGTCGCGAGCCAGGTTGGCCATGGCTTTACGGAATGCCTTTTCTGCTTTGATTTTCTCGACATCGAGTTTCGAGCTCGCGTGCTGCAACTTTGAGATAGCCTTGCGAAGTCTGTGGAAATTTGGAAGAGTAGTGATTCCAGATGTCGAATCTTCCACACTGGCGTAGCTATGTTGGTCAGGAACAAGGTCCACATGAAGCAAAGCTCACGTATCAACATAGGAATCGACTTGCAGTGCGTATTCTGTGGTGTTAAGAGGCACGATTATCGAATCTGACAACCGGAGGGTGAGAAGGCCCAAGGTCTTCGCAAGTGCAACCTGAGCAAATGAAACACTCAGACCAGTGAAGTGAAAGGGTGAGTTAACAACTCTTACATGTCGATGGAAGCCAGGGTCAGCATATGCCTCCTGCCACATCTGAGAGTCATAAATGGAGTGGTAGTGGTAAGGAGGATCAGTGGGCGTGGAAGTGAAAGTCTGATCAGAACTAGCAACCTGATGTATCACGTTAGAAGGACTCCAGAAAATTACAAATTGGGTGACTGACACCAAGTCTCTGCAAGAATACGGTATAATCGCTTCCAGAGCCAAGTGGTGGTACATAGCGAACGTCATCCTCCAAAGCCACGCGGGCCCGGGTCTGGTTCATTGCAGCCCACATGCTAGCGAACTCCGCATCTTGTTCTCCAGTGTATGGTCCAGAGTCGTAAATTGCATCCCAAACGGTCTTGCTTGAATCAGTAGGATGGGGAACGTCCTGTGCACTGCGTTTGATCAGATGCGCAAGTGAGGGAGAACTCGACGCTCCGTAACGTGACCCCGCAACGGAAACGTCTGTTTTCACTTCTCAGCAGTAGAAACACAACTGACCGACTAATCACATACCGACATTAACATAGGAGACGACGTGGGCCTGAATCCACTGTGCAAAGTCCTCTCCCCATTCTGTGCTTCCGATGAGACCGTACTATATCGGAACAACTGAGAACCACCCTCCAAGATAACGAAAAGTTGCCCACCTCTTCAGCATCCCAACTTGCAATGACAAGGGTGCGAAGTGGCTTCCAACCCCGCTTGACCAGTGTACCAAGACCCCGAATAACCTCGAGCAAAGATACGGTACCGGATGTAGGATCGGCGGCGCCCATGACCCAAGCTATAAAGTATAAAGGCTTGAGCAAATAGATCCTATGCAAAATAAACCACCTACCATCTCTGTGGCAACCGAGAATGACGACCTCGTCCCCGATGTGGCCGGGAATTGCAGCCATCGTGTTCCAGATAGGAATCACTTTGGTGTCAACTATTAAGGTAAAAAAAAATCATCAATTATTGCTCGTCATGTTCATATCCACGATACGTACCATCATTGACCATCTTGACTACATGACTGCCAAATTTTCCATCGAGTTTCCTGCCTTCCGCAGCACCTCCAAGCTCTTGTTCAAACAAGTATTCTGCATTGGCCCAGGAAAGCGGTAAGCTAGGGATGTGGGGTATATTCTCAGCCTCGACACGAGTTGCATTTTCGTATGCAGGATAACCGGGTGTGGTAGGGTCACCTGGATAAATTGACAAGAACTGTACGGAGCCACGCTGGATCGAGGTCGGGTTGCGTGCAGGACCAGCGGGGTACGGCAGGTAGCCGTTCTCAGCAACCACGGCACCGTCGTCGCGAGGATCAGTGTAGATCAGAATACCAGCTGCACCACGGTCTTCAGCGCCTTTGATCTAAGGCAACCGGTTCAATTTCAAAGCGAGAACTCATGCAGACTACTGCTTACTTTGAGACCGCGGAAAATGGCACCATAACGAGCGAGGACAATCTTTCCCGTAAGATCCACACCCATCGCTTCGAGTTGGTCGTAATCGTCTTTCGTACCGTAATTAGCGTATACAATTGGGCCTGCGGCTTCACCAGCGGCACTAAGGCCATGCCAAGATGGAACAGCATGCTTGTATTTTGCAGCCGTTTCGTCGCCGGGATCACCATCCTCTAATAGGTCGGCAGTCCAGATGGACTCTCCATCCTGTCCGAGTATCTCTAGGGAAATACCATCTGCATTACCCGTGTTCAGTACAGGATAATAGACATCAATCCAAGCGTTTGGAGACTTGAGCTTCGATGTGGTGCTTAAAGTTGCCTCGCGCGACTCTGGGGATCCAGCGTCGAAGATAGGTTCAACCGAAGAAGAGGATATACCGAACTCGTTCTGGAAAACCGATAGGATGTCCTGCGCATCCTGGAGGTCTTCCGGTGAGCCCGCTAAATGAGGGTGGGTCGCGTAATAGCGTGAATTCGCTATAGCAGATTCAGTGGAAGGGACGGTACTATGTACCACATTCGTCAGTTGCTAGAATTGAAATGTGGGAGGGAGCTGACAGAAAAGCATCTTCGACGCGGTTGATATAGTTGTCAAAGGACTTGCTGTCCCCGGAGCAGGAATGTTTCCAAGCCTTGATCTTGTGGCTGAGCCGCAAGGAAGGTTGGGAATGAGACAACTCATAAAGGAGAAACGCGGATAGCACAATGCCAATACGAGCCAAGAATTTTCGGAAGCGTGCGGGGGGAGGACGTCTGCGCGAGGTAGCTACCTCTGGTAGGATGGTGGGCTCGACGCTCTTCTCGCTCTTGAGATCCATAGTGAACAAGTGAGGGGAGTGGGATCAATGCCATGGGTATCTTATTCGCTTTGTACCTGCCGAGAGGATGTTCACATGGACATGCTTCGCTTTACTAATAATAATTTTTTTATCGCACCGAATGACCACGGGTGATCGAGTTGATACAGTAGTAGAAAAGTTGGACTCTGCCGCCACGACCGTTTAATTCCGAGAGCGACAACCCAAACTTGTGAATTTTGATTCTACATGATGCCCGACGACAGCCCAAACTTGAAGGACCAACCTACAGGCGAGTCTTCGGTACAGGGCCAACCTGCCCCAGAGATACCGGAGGCAGTATCTCAGCCTGTCCAGGAGGTCTCCGCCTTCGTCACACTTCCCGACCGTGCAGAGCTGATCGCACGCGCCCGATTATTCTTGACTTCTCCTCAAGTACGGATTCAAGACTCGGACGCGAAGCGAGCTTTCCTTGCCGAAAAAGGGCTCACCCCGAGTGAAGTTGACCAGCTGCTCCGAGAATTGGTGCGTTGTTAGTTGTCTGTCCTGTACTTGCTCATTCGTCTCGCAGCCTCCATCTGTACCACCACGCACTTACCCTGCACCACCCCCTTCCAACCTACCCAATCTCCTCGCTGGTGTCGCCCGAATATTCACCTGGTTAACCGGTACTTCCGCAATTGTCCTTTTCGTATACTATGTACGAAATGGTTTTAGATATGCTTGCAGTAGACACTCAATGAAAACCTTTCCAGAGGTATCTTCTACCAAGACTCGCGCAATCCTACCAAGCCCGCCTCGCTCTTCGGAAGCACCAATCCGCGCTCATTGCACGCCTCACAGAGTCCACCTCTGCTCTCAAGGCAACCCAAACAGAATCCTACCAGGACCTGCCTCGAACAGCCCCCGTCTACGAGGAATCCCAATATGCACACTGTCACTCTATAGATGATCTTTTGTCACATGTAGGGAGTTCTCGCGAGGAATCCACCCAACCAAGTGAAATCATTCCAGATATCACAATCCTCCGTTGCATGCTGGAGGAGCTCGGTCGCTCAAAGACAGACGGCATATCTACGGAGGAGCTTTTCCGTCATCTTGAGAGTAAACTACTATGGTTGGGTCACGAGGAGGGTGCAGCTCGCCAGGTCCGATTTGATTTACTTGTTCTATATCATCTAACTGCTAGCTTCCCAAACAGAGCGACCTTTGGAACCAACTTAATTCTTGTCCCTTGTTTGTGTCTTCCGTGCCCAAACCAGGCGCACCCAGCCCTCTGCCACTAGATCATCCATCACGACTTCTTTGGAAGTACGTACCACCCCCGCTTCCACCCACACCACGATTACTTGCCAGCTTGACAAAGCTGCAAGCAGCTTTGCCTCGCGGCCAGGAATCCGCGGTCGCTAGCTCTGGCGGTCCACCATCGGCTCCCACAACTTCTGCTAGGCAACGAACACTTCAAGTCCTTTCAGACTTCACCGGGTACATCACAACACAAACATACTCTCTCAGCCTTCCATCAATACGAGGTACAAATGGTGTCGTATCTGGCGGAAATCCAGTCGAGGAAGAACTTCGTCGCGAAATCCGAGCACTGAAAGGCCTCGTTCTGAACAGGAGGTCATTCCTCCCTTTCAGTGCGGGAGCTTCTGGATTACCCAGTGACCCTCCACGACTCTCTGAGGTGTAACTTCTGGTTGGAACATCCATCATACTTTAGAACGGGCGATTTGAGCTCATAGAAGTATGAGATCCAGAATATTGTATTGCAATATGTCACAAGAGAAGCTAACTCGTCCGTTCAAGGTTTTGAATGTCCTATCAGCTGCTCTGCCCTGTCACAGTACCTGTGTCCCTAGGCTGGTCTAGAGTGGAGTATAAATATAAGCAATGCGTGATATAATGATAGAATGGAAGATCTTCAGCTGTGTGTAGGTATCAGCTAATGCTACAATAGGTACGAGAAGATCATTGTCATATGGTATTCTTCAACATTCACCGAGGAATCGGTTTTTAGGGAATGGTTGGCCATAGTCCCCTATCCATGTCGTGAGGTTAGGATTGGTGTAAGCTTCGATATATCTGAAATTATCTCAGTCGTTTGATGCGCCACGAATGAACCAAGGAGGCGCACGTATTAATGTATTCAGCAGTAGGGAAGTCCTTTGGATCGCATCCAATATTGCGTGCATTCGAAGGCTGGTACACTCGTATGTAGTCAACCCTCATATGGGCCGGGAATGTGAGATGATCGAGATCGACCACCCCGAAGTTGGTTGACATGCCCAAGTTAACAATGATGTACTAGTTCGATTAGTGCTTGCACGTTTGTTCGATAAATAAGTATAATGGGACATACCATTGGTTCCTGAGGAATAGGCCGGTCCGAAATATGGACAGCGGGGTCGGCGACCATACCAGCTACTCTGAGTGTCCAAGCAGCTTTGTTGTTGGATACCCATGTGATGTACTGTAGGTCATGCGTTAATCCCATTTTTCTAACTGCCAAACATGCCCGCTGAGCTCACCGCATTGTCAAATCCAGGGACGTACTGATCGGCATCAGTTGCGCGCCAACAATGATCTCACGACGGAAACATGGCCCACCTCAAAGCCGTAAATCGAGTAGCACCCAGTCCCACCTTCGTAACATAGTTGATTCGTCTCGGTCACCACTGATGTTGCTTGCTGCAGCGCTGACCCGATGTATGTGTTCTGGGCACTGATGGACGGATCAAGGATCATCTCGTTCGCCGAAGTATTTTTCCAGATGTAGCCCGCGTTGAAGGGCTTCATTAAATGTAAATTCTTAGTTGGGCCTTGGTTGGGCAAACGGAAAACCACTAACCGCCCATTGCGCAGATTGTGATACTTGGCCCATCAGGGGAGTTCCTGTAATCTAAATGACCAAAGATCTCGACTCCATGAGTCATGTCTAAAGCAATGGTTACCCACTTGTGCCTCAAAAATGTCTATCTCAGGTGCTGCACGACCCACAAATGTACCGTCCGAATGTTTTGGGCCAGGATGTGACTCCCCTGGGCACGTACAACGAGACAGTCGTTGACCTGGAAGGTATGACAACGCGCCACCTTTACCGCTATCGCCGCCTTCCGTGGCCGCAACTGGTTGCCCGTTGATGGACTGGTTTGCGACAGTGCCAATGTCACACGCATCATAAGTATATGGCCACTGAACGGAAATTAATAATAGGTCTAGGGGACGAAGCAATGATATCTCACCATGCCCTCTAAACTGGCACCATAACCAGCCCGGCCGAGGTTCCCAAGCGTCCATATCGCCGGCCAAAACCCTTTTGTAACATTCATTTTCTGCTTGATTACATTTCGTCGTGGGAAATACCTTACCAACAATATTGTTGACACCAGGAAGCGATACATTTGCCTCGATGTATCCGCCAGTGAAACAAAATTTGTTCCTAAGACTGGTCAACTCTCGTACCTCATACAAGGAAAAAGTATACCAGGTCGACATCATCCCTAAGTTGCATTAGAATACCAGGTAACTGAGGTTGCTACTTACGTCAACTTACCTCCTTGATAGTTCAAATTATGCGTCTGCCTCTGCGACAATGTCACAACCAGACTACCGTCCTGTGTGGTGATCGCATCCGGACTATACCATTCAAGATTGTTTGTTTCCTGAGCCAAAGGTCGGCTGATGTACAGGCGCGGATGATAGGGTACGGCACGTACCCAGTAATGTAAGTCAGCAGCCTCCCAATAGGGATCGTCTCCAGGCCAAAACGTTCGACCAGGAACGTTAAACTCATCTGAGAAGACTAGATTCATGTCTGGTCCGCCATTCCAGGACGGTTTGGTGTAAGCATCCCTCGGCGTGTCGATGTCGATGAGAGCCCAATTTCCAGAGATGACTGGGACCTGGATATTTAGACGAGTTGAAACCCATGGACAAATGTGTCCTGCGATGGACCCACCTGGCCGCTCGCATTGATACCACCCAGACCGAATCCACCGTTGTTCGACAACTTCTGTGCGGTGAAATATGTAATCATTGGATATCCTGCGCTAATGAGAAGACAACCGAGTTAAAAAAGAAATATCACTGTAAAATGGATGACTCACAAGAGCGTTACTAGGCCTACAATGACGAGAAAGAGACAACCTACGTTCACCATGCCACGATGGGCAAAAAGTGTCCGTGTGTCCCTCACGTCCGGGTTATGCAGGTCATCATCTGGCTCCCTTGCATCAGCATACAAGCTAGAGCCCCACTGACGCGGATCAGGGGGCAAGTTGAACTACACGATGGATTAGTTGGACTGCCAGTCAAAATTTAGGGACCTACGCGATTAGATATGCTTGCTATCCCTGACATTCGCCTCGCAGGGTATGGAGATTCCAACGACTGGCGTTTCTTCAGCAAGAAAGACGACTGCATAGTAAGACCTGTCAACGCACCGAACTTAAACTACCAAAACTCTGCACTCTGCTCTGTGGCGACAGTCCATGGTTGGCCAAGCGAGGACTGGTAAGTAAGCTGGACTTTGAGGAGTACGAGACCTGCAGCTCAGCCTGGTTTGGTGGCATAATTCTGGAGGGAGTGCAATGAGTGTTCCAGTGTAAAGAAGCAGGAGATAAACGGGTTGCAATGCCGATGTTTCAAGAGTAGTCAGGATAAGTCTTTTTTCGTTTATATCATTTCCCTCGGCTCCACCGCACTAGAGAAGAGATGGTTATTTCCGATGCTGACGCATGGGAATCAGACACCGGCAATTCCGAGTCTGATTTGAACAAGGCAGGTCTGACTGGCACCACGCCAAGGATGTCCAGCTCAACATGCCTATCGAACGTTAATATTAATATCCAAGTCGCATCTTTCCTCCAAAGACACTTTCCTGATTAGGAAATAAACCTACGTTCGATCCAAATTCAAAGTCCGCGAGCTGCCAACTGTTGTAGGGTGCGCTCCAACGTGATGTCGACTATCCCGTTTCACGTCCCACAGTGGTTACCCGTAAATGCTGGCCTAATCGCGGAAATGATGGTCCATGTTGCCTGCATACAAATGGCCAACTATTTTGTACGTACACAACTCATGGCTCAAGTCAAATAGCTCAAAAATATCGTACAAGTACTCCACTCTAGACAGCGCTTTGTGCGACGGATAGACGCCCACGTTGTGGCACCGAGATGTCGCAGTCAAAGTTACCATCAGCTGTCCCAATCCGCACTGAGGCACCGGAATGCAGAGGTCAATTGTGTGGTAGCTCGGACATGTGGAACGAGCAAGGAGCTCGATTTCCTTGTGACATCAATTTCAGTTGTCATCTTTTTGGAAATCGCGTGTGCGTGGAAGCCCGGTGTGGTGTCAAAGGAGGCAACGCCGTCTGTGTCCGCATCTGGTCCAAGATTCCATAAGTAAGTAAGATCCTACTACAGCTTTGATCCAGGGGGCAGCATCCTTGCAAAACTCTTGGCGGGCGGCACATTGTCAATAACAGAACGGCGCTCAAGCGGGTGTCATCAAGATCACAAGGTTTTCTCGTTGCAGAAAGCTCCCCCGATCCCCACAGCAGGCCCCACAATCAAGTTATTTCCCCGATCTGAGGATGGCAGCCCAACACGCGGTTTTTTGCCCATAGTGCAGCAATAACTTCTGACTAGTTCCGCATTACCTCGACCCCAATTAACTTTGAACGTCCATGGAGGTTGGGTCGGTCTCCCCCAATATCCCGAATGACTGCCCGGACATTAGGAATGCTTCTACTGTATAGTGATTCCTGGACGCGACTCGAGGTCCAGATTACATTCTTGCGTGTTCTCCGGACGCACGGCATCGTAACCTTCGATGCATCAACCAAGGATCATCCAATCGCCGACTGCACGACACGAGAAGCGTTGTTCCCATTTTAATCTCGACCTTTCCCAGTGATCATAGTTAGAAGACCACTTTCTCGCGTTCTGGTCGGAGATTTTACCATCGTTTGAGATCCCCGCCAGCGGTTTCAGCTAGACTGATAATGGTTTAGGGATTTTACTGTTCTGCTTCAGAGCTGCCGTACGCACACCATGATGATAGGCTATACATACCCGTGATGCGGCGAAGTTGTTGTCAGCTTAGTTGCAAGCTTCGCTGCCTCCTACCTCGGCTCTGATTTGAACTTCGGAGGTTCTTTACTGGTACGACCGCACCCGCAATCTAAGGTCTGGACCTCGTCGACTTCGCTCAGCGCGCATCTTATTGCCACGTGCCGACAGAGGTGATACGAGCAGTTTCAACACCAAATGGGGGAGGCAGATAGTCTGGTGACCAGACTGTCTAATGAGGCACTATCGACGGGTTGCCTCTGAGTCACTACTAGATGGTCTGGCCACCAGACTAGGAGGCAGACTGTTAGCTGTGGAGAGACAAATGTATACTAGTACTATTGAGCCTAATTACAGTAGCATCAAGGATACTATGGCAGCAACTAGGAGATAAATTTCCTCTTCTGTCTTGCTGTCAAAGTTCGGAACCTCGTTGTCAGGCTAGAGATTGCATACATCCAACACAGGCAGCAGACCTGTGTCACACCATACTCCCATGAGCATCCAGTTTGTCTGAACAGGTGGAAGAAAACAAACAAGTTTCCAAAATAATGAAGGACCATTGGTGGCCACCCTACCCCAGCATTGTGGCTATGCTGACAATAGGCTAGCTTTTGTAGGGGTTAGCAGAGCAAGGAAACTCTACAGTATCACGGACAGAAAGCTCCAGACCATAGTGAACAGCTTGAGAGTAACCCTTGAACTGCACGATTCATCACAGATAATCAAATAGAAATCATTTCAGTAAGCTCAGTGAATGTTGACAATAACGGCAACGAGTTCCTTCCAGCGACGTAGCTGAGACAAGGACCAGTTTAGACAGACGTGTGCACTAAAGCTGCAAACATTCAGATTCGTGTCAGGGGGTCTATGCGCACAGGCATCCTTCCCCATCGTTCCTGTGAACCGACCGAGAGTCCTGCTGGATCTTATGGCTTACTGGCTTCGCATAGGATCCGAACAATCCATTGTTGTTCCTGGATCAATACAGTACTTGGGATTTATCATCGTGATTGTGGCAAGTACTCCTTGAGTACTATGATACGCTCGAGTTTCTGGAACTTCGACTGGTTCCAGAGGTTCCTTACTGACGTGACGCCCGATGTAGAGGCCGGGACGGGCCACGACACAAACCTCGACGAGTGCGATATGAGAATTCATCCCAGCTTGCCTGATTGAGATGGCGGGTCTGCAGAATTTGCATCGTTCTGCCGTTATGAGCGAAGGCTTGAAGGTGCACCACCCATAGTACAATGCTGGTCGACACACCACGGTATATTCCGATGTCCGACGTTCGATAGGAGTACCAGGGCCCCGGAGAAACCACTTTATGGTCAAGCTGAGATGTCACTGATATTCCCAAACCCATCACGTAAGACATCGTCTTGATGCGCACTTTGGCGGGCTGGCGACTTGCTTCAGCCCACGCCGCTCTGCAGGTTCCGAAGGATAATCAGGCCGATCACAGTACACGACCTGCAATTCGATTGTCATGGTTTGTCACTGATCTACCGAATTCACTGACCGCTTTTCGAAGTGGGTACCGAAGTACTCACCCAAAGTCAAGTGTATGGGGTGACCATTAATCCATACTGTTTACACAGTCACTGATAATCTGACGAGAAACTTGAGTTGAAGTAACTTTGGTTAGAGGGTTTCAATGTGTCGGAGGTTTACTG
>QGOI01018617.1:0-27397 GCA_003313885.1 Boletus sp. MG55 | reverse complement strand
GAAAAGTATAAAATGTCCACATAGCATTGTAATCTTATACAATAGGCCCGTCGAACCGGACAGTCGTGCGAAAGGGGGGTTTGGGTGAGTGTCACCCCCAATGTCTGTGAGGATCGAGATGGAGTTAGCGGGTGATATTAAGGTCAGGGGGACATCAGAAGATCAGAGGTGCAAATATTTGGCTGGTTGCTCTACCGATCGTCAAAGCCTTCGGCTACGACTGGGGCGGCAAAACGAAATCATCCTGTGTGAATATTGGAGAAATTTTACTCACCAGAAAACTGTTTATATTTCCTTTCCCTTGCCGTGACGAAATGGTCGAATGATTCTGCGGCGAATGGGTTCCACTATTCCTCTCGAAAAGGCAGGGGATAAATAGAGCGAAAAGCCAATGCGGACTGGTAAAAGTGCCTGATGTTCATACGAGTCAGGTCATTAATGGTAGGAACGGCTAAGGAACGAACCTTGGTGGCACCGTAGGCCAAAACTGCATTCGCCACATCGCCGACGAGCTTTCCGGACGAGAGATGGCTGTCACCGTTATTGGCGGGCATGCCCTTCTCGAACCCAAACACGCCATAGCGATGACCAACGCGATTGGCCCATTTTTCGCCTTCAACGACCCATTGGGAAAGTCGACTGGACATCCACCCGGTTGGCTGCCCATGGTCGCGCGTAAACTGGTTGACGACGCGTTCACCGACGTGGAAACCTCGTGCGGCATAAAAGATGCCCACCATGGGTACTATGGCAGTCAGCTCATGGAGTACGGCAAACGAGACTATCAAGGACGGCAACGGTGAACCAGTCCTTGTCGAAATCGCTGCGAGAGCATTGCGGTAAGGTGCAAAGCGAGAAGAGGACATTTGAAGAAAAAATATATATACTTTTTGTTTACGTAATCTAATGAGGGAATTCGTGGCTGTGCTTCTTGGTATGGGTAGCGAGAATGTTTGTCGGTGTCTTCCAGCAGGCTGCTCGCCGTGCTACACGACGGAGCGTCTTGGACGCGACTCCATGGAGGGTATTTCATGCAAGATATCACGGGCGACGGTTTCACATTGATGACGCCGGTCATGGTGACTGGGAAGGCACCAGTACCGAACGGGAACCGCGCACGATTCAAATCAGATTCTCCTGCGTTCCCGAGTCGATGGTGGACGCGCTTCATGGCCTCAGAGCCATAGAACGACAGTTTGGTCGTATACGTGATTACCGTTTATTGCGGGTGCGTCGTATTTACTAGTTCGTGTGCCATAGGAGGCTCACCGTGACCTAGGATTCGGAGATTCGTTCAGAATACCAGGCGATTTGTTGGGCGGCGTTCGAGTCACCCAGATCGCTCCTTCGCGTACCACCACAAGGAACGACGCTGAAGGTTATGTTGCCACCTCCACTGGGTCGCCCTGAAGGTGGTCCTGGCTTGGATGACATAAAAAGCCTTCTCGTACCAGAAAATCATAGCAAGCCTGACGCCTCTAGTTCTCCGGACGAGTCCCTTAAACCCGTTCGGTTCGTTATATTGACCGTCAAACGTGCAGGTCTGTTCCTTTTTCTTTCTCATGCACTCCTAGGATGACATTAACTGATTGCTCCATCCATTGACAGCCACCGAAATCACATTCCGGTCTACCGTGAAACCTCCATACCGTTCCCGAGCGATGAAAGCTGCAATTGGGCATGGATTCCTGGAGTGGAGCGGTTTCGCACCTCTTAAACCACTCTACGAGTCTTCCCCGTTTACCTCGCCGGCCCGGGAGCTACCTCCGTTGGACAGCAAGAACATGCGCATGGCGTTGAACAAATGGAGTCAGATTTTAGGCGTCGCTGATCCTTTGTTTCCGGAGATGAAGCATCCCACGACGGAGGTTGAAACACGACAACAGAGAGATCCGGACAGTGACTGGGAGCCATTGTCGGAACCGCTTCGCATACCGGACATGGAGGCGGATACCACGAGGGAGCTTGTGATGCCCCACGGTACCCAGGAGAGCCTAAAGCAAAGTCTCGAGACAGCACTCGCAGGTACATGCAGCGACAGGAAGTGCTGACGACAAAGCGGGGGATTCTCCGATTCAGGAGGAGAAAACATGATTCGCAATCCTGGTGGTCTTAGACTAGCTACTTGATGCCTTTGTATCTTCCCGTCCCCGGTAACTCACCTGTAAAACGTAGTACGCTCATGATCCGTGGGTGATCGTGGTTATGAAGTAACGGCCGCCCTAAACATTGCATGGTCCGTGCCGAGTGACGATGGTTGGGACGTTGCCTCATTATAGTCGTTCTTGAAGCTCTACTACGGCAACATTACCACCGTCACCGTCGATTCTAGAACGACATCTATGGCGGCGCGTCTCTTAAGAAGCTCGTACTGTCGTATCAACGCTGCGGCGTCAGTCACACGGTCATTCTCGACAACCTCCGGGGCTCGCGGTACGTGTCTCGCATTCTCATTTCCAACCTGGTCACCATAGATCAAGGGTAGCCCAACAATATGCACAGTATAACCCCGACGTGAGTCTCATTTTCGGGTTTATACCACGCGACTCACACGAGTGCATGTGGGGTAGGATCCCCTCTCGTTGGACTCGTTGCTCACGGAAGACGAAATCGCCATTAGGTTAGTGTGATTTGCTTTGCTTTGCTTTTCTTTTTATCTTGCAACTGTGCTTACGCATTGCATGTAGAGATACCGCGCGCGAATATTGTCAGGTATGTCCCGTTAATGTCTACCTCGTGTCGCTAGTATATTGAGCGCGTTGGGTTCTGGATAGGAAAAATTAGCGCCTCGTGTCCTGGAAGGGTGGCGAACAGAACGTGAGCAATCAATCATGCGCCCATTCGTGCCAATGCCTCTCACGTCGAACTTGTGTGCATAGAGTTCGACCATGATATTCTACCCGAAATGGGGAAATTGGGCCTGTTGGGCCCAACGATCAAAGGCTATGGTTGCGCCGGTGTGAACCATGTTGCATATGGTCTGATCGCACGCGAGATAGAGAGGTTCGTCGCACTCGTTACCGCGTGTTCGTACTCGTGCTGAGCATTCGGATTCGGTTATACTAGAGTCGATTCGGGTTATCGGTCGACGGCGTCTGTACAGTCCTCCCTCGTGATGCATCCCATCCATGAGTTCGGTTCTGAGGCGCAGAAGAACGAGTATCTTCCACGCCTAGGTATGTTGATGTGAACGCTGTACCCAATGGGGGTGAACTCAATGTCCCGTAGCTCGGGGAGAACTCATCGGTTGCTTCGTATGTTTCACGAGTTACTAAATGTGTTTTTCTAATCCACCGAGCCTTCTTCTCTCAAGGGACTCACTGAACCAAATCATGGATCCGACCCCGCGGGAATGGAAACGACCGCGGAGGAAGTCGATGGTGGTTTTATTCTCAATGGAAGCAAGACCTGGATAACAAATGCGCCAGTAGCGTATGTCGCCCTTTTTCTCGTGTGAGTTCATTTGATCTGAATAAAACGTAGTGATATTTTCGTGATATGGGCGCGCTGCAAATGGGATGGCAAGATTCGCGGCTTCGTCCTTGAAAAGGCATGTCATGCTGCTAGGCTCGCCTTTTCCTTCCGTAAATTCAAATATGGCGCAGGGCATGAAAGGTCTTGAAGCTCGACCAATCAAAAATAAGGTTGCCCTTCGTGCGTCGGTCACCGGGTCTATTTTCATGGATGCGGTAAAAGTATCACACGACCACCTACTTCCTCATGGCCAGGGGCTCAGCGCACCGTTTTCTTGTCTAAACAGTGCGCGGTAGGTTTTTGTGTCCCCGTGGAGAATGACTGCGGATTGACACCAATAAATTTAGGTACGGTATTTCGTGGGGTGCCATGGGAGCTTTGGAGGATTGCGTTGGCAGGACGCTTGCATATGCGCTCGAGCGAAAGCAATTCAAGCGTCCTCTCGCGTCGTTCCAGCTTGTCCAAAAGAAGCTGGTCGACGCCCAGACTGAGATCGCGTTGGGTTTGCAAGCCAGTCTGCAAGTCGGTCGACTCAAGGAGACCGGCAGGTTGGTACCTGAGATGGTCAGCATGGTGAAACGCAACAATTGTGGGAAGGCACTCCAACACGCTAGAATCGTTTTGGATATCTTGGGAGGAAATGCGTCATCGGATGAGTGAGTGCCCCGACGAACCCTCGTTGGTTTGGGTGCGATGTCGACGGTCCCTTAGGTATCACGTGGGCCGGCATGTTGCGAACCTACAAGTCGTCAACACTTATGAAGGTATGTTTTAAACCGTTCCTCACGCCCCTGTTTCGCTCAGCTAACGTTCGACCTGGATGTAGGCACATATGTGTGTAGTCATCCCTGTGTTCGAACGTACATGACGACGCTTTTTCAGGACATTCATACCCTTATCTTGGGCAAGGCATTGACAGGCATGCAAGCGTTCGTCAACTGAGATGAAAGAAGCTTTCTTTGAACTGTTATGTTGTGGCTGTTATGGCCAGTAAATTGTCCAGAACCGAAATGACTATCCTTGATCCAGTTCTGGACCGCTGCCGAATCACCGGTCGAGGCGGAAGTAACCCCATTTCGTCGTGCGGTCCGACTTGAATTTTCCCCCGCTTTCTCGGTGTTCGTCGGAAAGTGCCGTTCGTTATCTATCCCTCAATTATCATCGCGAGCGGGACTCCCACACTGCCAAGCTAAGCATTCACTCGACCGCATTCGTAACGCCGTCGAGGGTGGTTGTTCCGGACGTAACTCTCGATCGTTTGCCCGTCCGATCCCAATGATTGAACTCCGAACCACGTCTGAAGAGCAGTCCCGTAACATGACACGAGAGAGGAAGATGGCCTGGTCGTTTCGCGAGCTTTGATTGGCTGGTGCAAGCCCCAAATAGGCTGAAAGCGCTACCCTTTGTTGCACAGCCTAGGCGAGCGGCCGATGATCGGCGTCGGTTATCCCAAAGACCCGGTTGATGTAACGTCCTTCCACTACGGAGACTACTATAGGCATCAGCCCGAGCGATCCCACGAACCGTCATGCTTTTGTCACAAAAACAAGGTGAGATGAGTGGGCGCGTAGGTTGTCAAATAAGATACTCGAAGAGGCGAAACCTTGCTTTGTGTCAATGGTAAGTACGTATTACACATCCTGAAACGCTCGACAGGGACGTTCCGGGATCGTTTTACTTAGCACGCCACACATTGGCAGAGGGACCGTCGATCCTCGGAACTCGATGTCGAGAGGGACGATAGAGTGGGTGAACGACGCGCGGTGGGGATGCATCGCCGCCCTTTTGATTGGCGTTAGGGTCGACGTTTTTCTCCGACTTCGTTTGGCAGTCATTCTTTGAACCCATCCGGACCGTTCTTTACCACGTGGCTCCAAAACGTTCGTTATAGCGCCGCCTTGTCGCAATTAGCGCGAGCTGCTCGCTCTCGTACGAGGACCGCCGAATCCAGGATAAGCAGTCTGGATCGGTCTGGTTGTTCGCTTCATGCAATGTCGATATATCTGTCGTACCCGACGGGTTATGTATCATCGGAGCATAAACTTGTGATGGCACGCATTCCTCGGACTGCCCGAGGAATTCCGCCTTTCGTAGTTTTAAACAAGAATAAAGACATGATCTTCGCTGTTGTACAGTGACGGTGACAGCCTGTCAGGGGATCGCGGACCGTCGTCGACCAGGAAACTGGATAGACTCTGCCACCTGCCACACTGTGTTACAATGTGCTATAACTATCAGCCGTTTTTACCAGAGTCATTCTTGCTCCCGCCTAGAAAGAAAGGTGCTATGGAGCTCCTGTGGGGTCCAGGGGCGCCGGGAAGCCGTGACATGAACAATAAATAAAGATGCGACGCCACGGCTGGCGCCACAGGGCCACTCAAACATCCGCGTTTCTCAACGTAGGGTGAACGTACGCGAGCCCCAAGAGCCCGAACACCTCCCTCTCGGATTTCGGGAAAAAGAGCTTCGAATCGTGCTGTCTCGATCTGTGGGCGCGTGTGTTTATTAATGGTGTGTGGTAACAAGAAGCACCACTAGACTCACATTCCGGAGGAATCAAACTTTAATCCTCTAAAAGCACTGTGTGTCAGCGGACATCGCCTTTGGTGAAAGATAAGACTTGCTTGTCTTGTTTGGCCCAGAGACGGAGATCGCGTTCGAACATGGTAGAACCTGTCCTGAAGAGGAGAGAGCGTTAGTGCTCAACGATTTGAGACGACATACATGCGAGTTGATTCCACTGACCAGCCGACCACCGCTGTCCAAAATACGTCAGGGGTGGCAAAAATTAAATCCACGCGCCTGTACGTCTGCTTGCGAGCCGAGTCGTAGGGCAGCACAAACACGGTCAGTGCTTTCTCAAGGGAGTCCCAGTGGTGCGTGCGAAAAACATTATGAGCGTGATAGCCGCTCATGTCTGGCCGTCCCGGTCTGTCACCCGACGCTTGTAAAATCGATCTTTGGGGGCTTACTCAGTACGTATTTGACGAGTCCTGTAAGATATGGAGCGTAAACGGTACATTATCACCAGAGTAAAGGGATCTTACCACGTTCATGAAGCCTCTGCACCAGTCTCTTGCAAAGCCCTCTTACCTTGTCCGCGCCGCGATCCCAATCTGTATGGGAGATGACGATGTCAACATCGTTGCTTTCCAGTTTCCCTCGGCGATAACTAAGTGAGGTTCAGACCGGAATGAAGCTCAGGGGTTGATATGACATGGGATGACAACGAGTGAACCGACCCGCCTGCGATAATACTCTTACAGCCTGCTTCAACTGATTCCAATTCCCGCATGACTACCTGATTGATTTCCTCGACTTCTCGGCGGGGGATCCTGCAGCCGGTTGAGTGTCAGACAGCGGACACAGCTGTGCACAACTTGAATAGATTTTGGTAACTCACTTTTTGCTAAAGTCGTGTCTGAGTGTCAGCGAGACCTGAATGGATTTCTCAATGCCTATTTCCTTGCTGTGGTTTGCATCGAGATGAGTGTGTGTGTCCTCGTGCGTCATCCCTGAGGTGACTTCATAATATTTTTCGAGATCCTCGAGAGTTCGTAACCCAAGGGAATAAAGCTGTCTGGCGGTGTTAGGTCCGATGCCGTGTATGGTGTTGAAGGCAGACAGTGACAGAAATCTTGCGGACGATAAGAATTTTTCTGCGATCACAAAGAGTGTTCCAGCTGGGCTACAGAACACGATGTATACAGCTCACGCGCTTCTGATATCTTGCCGGTCTTGAGGAATTCCTCGATCTCGGTAACAACATTCAGATCCAGGAGCAAGAGATACGTGGTAACCTCTGACATACCATGGAAGTGAGTTTCATGCCGAGATATGGCAGCTCTGCTATATCCTCTTGCGAGGTCTTGTCATTGAAACGGTGAGGATAAGCTAAGAAACACTGTGAATTAAGTTATCTGCGAACTTGCTCTTTGAATAACCTTTGATAGTCTGAGGAGTAAAGTCACTACTAGCCTGCATGGGAGTACCACGAAGCTCACGGCTATGGCCCGAGCGTAGCTCAACATGCTGCGTTCCTCCCCTTCATAAATTCTGGCTCTACGGATGACGTCCAGCTCTTCGACAAGAGCCTGGTTTGGACAAGTCAGGGGCGACGGTCGCTGGCAACAGAAACGCGAGAGGTGGTTCAGGGCTGCGACATCCGACTCCTTTACGCTACCCTCTGGATCTTCAGGAATTGATGACCGTCCATAGTAAATTGGTGACGCCTCGGGAGGTGCAGGAGTGTCTATCTTGACCTTTGGACACTGACTTTCAGTTTCGTCATAAAGATCACCGAGTGCGGCATATTTCCCGCATGGTTGAAGAACCCCATAATGGACTGAATCTTTCAGCCAATCAGGAGTGACGATAGCTTTAGTTTTCTAGAAGGTCTCATGAACGCGGTGTCAATGGTGCAACAAGTGGAATAGTCCACGAACAGTGACCTCCCAGCAGACGTGTCTCTCCAGGCGAGGCCTTGTGTGCACGGCAGTGACGAAAACGTCCGCATGGTCCAAATCTGCTGTCAACTCGAGGTTTGGTGCACCAACTTCGTCATCATGTTGTACGGCTTTTTTCTCGACAAGACTAATTAGATTCTCCAGTATACCGGGTGGGAGTTTAGCAGATATAATGTGTACCCTCAGGGGACGTTGATTAACAGAAATCTCCCGAGTCTCCGTCATCGAGGAAGCCGAGTTAGCATATGCGCGCTTTGATGGACCTTGTTCGGAAAGAACGCCACTATCACCAGGTTCGGATGCGGATGAATGTGACCTTTTGAGGGGCATCGAGAGCTTGGGCGAGATGCACGAATGGATTAGTTAACACAAGCCTCGTCAAGAATAAGAAGTTCTACCACTATAGCTACTTGCTTCGCTGTGGGTGAGTTGTAAGTTACTATTCTGAATCATATTCGCTTAGTGAGTCTAAGGATGTCACAGCCACCGCATACTATGTATGTACACGCCGTAATATTCTGGAAGATTGTTGCACATCCTGAATAGGACGTATCGATACCATTCCAAATGTTAGCAGATAAGCTAATACATTCATCCTGTTCTACGCATTTGTCTTGGCCCATCAACAGCTCTACCTGCACGTTTTCTTCAGATCTGGTTGACGCAGGCTATCAACTTTGCGGAACACGGTACCGAATCGATAACCCCGGCCACATTTTTATCTTCTATTTTGCTCCCGGGTTTACAAGAATTTCCGCCGAGTTCGTCGCATATGTGTACTGAGTCAGAGTTGTGGCACCGTTCCGGTTCGCCCTATGTTTTTACCATAGCCCGGAGTTGTACTTCCGAATAAATAGCGGATTCGGCACGACTGACATTTTCTCCAAAGGGCAGGACCTTTGAATTGTGGGATGCCTGCTTTCATTTCTTGTGCCTCAATGGTTGGCAAACATATCTCGGGTGCATGCGTTGTACTTCAAGGGACCTGTTTGTGCAACATTTACAGTATCCTTGAAGTAGTCCTTCAAGGCTATACGCTTACGAGACATATGTCCGATCTAAATCTCACCTTGACAAGCCTGATCATTTTGTCTAGCCGTAGCGCGACAAAAATTGCTCCACGTTAGTGCAGGTAATCATCTGCACCACGTGTACACAGTAAATATAGACGGACATTCAGCCGCCCAACCGGGGGACACAACTTCCACTCACCCGACCCGATCGATTCTCTCTGATTTTGGCTTGTGTGGATGTGCATCGCTACACTTTGTGTGCTGTATCTCACTTGTGCCCTTATCGGACGAGCTACAAATAAATAGGAACCTAGTCAATACTTGTGATCTAAGGCACAGCTTGCAGTGACTTACCCTCAGTCCCGAATAGAAGAGTAACCCGGAGAAAGAGTGGCTGGGTTCCACTAATTCCAGCAACCCTGGCTTTCAAATAATCAATTACGCCTTGCAGCGTGCCTCTACATAGAACCCATTCCCAGTGACTTCATTCCGCTAGTACACGCTGTCATTTCGTCAGGCTCCTCGCATTCAAGCTTCGCCATTGTTCGGTTTCCCTCTACTCTCCGCCACTGTCTCCGAATACCCGAAGTGTTTGATGGAACTGATTTCGGTCTCTGCCGTGAAGTCCGTACTTAAGCAGGGGCTGTCCAGTTTGGGTAGCTTACCGCATCAGCTGATGGAGACTGCAAATGATAAGCGATTTCAAGTTGACCGCGTCGTGACATCAACTTTATTTTCTTTCTACTCTCAAGCTCAAACTTATGTCCTCGGATGAGTCAGGGCATCCAAAAAATTCCAAAACGGGGCACCGAGGCGCATCGATAAGCATCGGCCGGGTTGTCTTCCACCGGGGACAATTGTAAAGGAACACGTCTGCGGGTGGCGGGTCGTGCATCGTGCAAGATATATCACGCGAGAACCGCTGCCCGCGCGACCATCCGGTGCTCACGATCATATGTTCAGCATATCTCCTACATCGTGTTCACAGAGAACCCTTTGGGAAGGCTTCTCGGCCGCACTAATCTGGACTGGCACGACGTTAGTGCGAACCATTCTCGGCCACCGGGTCAGTAGGCTCCATTTTGAAGCAGCGCGTTACGCCTGACGGGTCTCGAGCCTGCATTCGGGCCTCAGTACCCCGACTGCCTCCAAAACTTCAATATCAAATACCCTTCTCACGAGGCGGGGCTGTGTTAGTCGACGATCCCCTGAGGTTTGAGGTCTGAGGTGCGGGGTCACTCGGCGAATTGTCCACCCCTTTGCCTGCCACACCAATTTCGTAAGTTATCTCCATCTTGGTCGATGCAACGCGCAGTTCTCGCTACGGTAATAGGACCATTCATCATGATCGGTTTCCACATCTGTTAGATCTCGTAATTACCAGGGACGCCACACAAGTCTCTGATTGGATACTCATGGAAGAGACGGACACATGTGCCATTCCTCTAACCTTAAACATGTCAACTCGGAATCAATACAGACGCCGAGATAATCGACGACCGGCAGCCTTTCCGCCCAGAAGGATCTCAATCACGGTCACTCTGCCGGGCACCGCCGTTACGGTCCTCCCGATCGGTTTCCAGGTCAGAAATCTCCTGCGTCTCCTTTAGAGTTGTGTCTACGACGCCGTTTCACGGACGCAACTCCATCGGGTGCGCGGGGTGCCCGATTGTTACTTGTGTGGTTAACTTAGCTCAGGGTTGGGACTGTCAAGACGCTGATCAGCCGGAATGATGAGAGTTTTCGTGAGTATCGCCGCGAAAGCGGTTCTGAACTGTTGCAAAAGATTCTGAAGGTACTTACAGAAACGGACCTAGATCTGCTATTGTCCCGAATCGTACAACGACCGAGCACATGTGAGAGGAGATATTTTCAAAATCAGACGTGTGCTTGATTTGGCCGCTAAAGACATCGCGACTACGGTCCTACTTTGCTACATATAAATCCGGGAACACAATATGAGCGTTAAAGTTAGAGGACATATCCCCTTGTTCTTCCTGCTCCCAGAACGCTGTCCCCATGTTGCTCCAGTCACTTGTGTCCCAACCACAGTCAGTCTCCATACCTCATCTCAACATACCCGAAGCAGCACTCGTATCTCCCGGGGACATGACATGGGACAATCAACGCTCTTACTCTGCAGACGCAATGGATGTCACCTGGAACTATTATACTCTCCCTCCCTCACCTCCAGCTTCCGTCTCTTCAAACGCAGACGACTCTCCGCAACTTCATGCAAAACCGATCGGACCGCCCTTCACACCCGAATCACAGTCATCAGAGGGCGAGCAACAACCATGTCTACCAACGTGCCAAGTTTTCGACCTTGACAATGTGGAAGCTCCCTCATCTTCATCCTCTGCTTCCCCTCCACCTTCGATACCGCGTCAATTGACCCTTTCCTCGGATAGCGGGACTCCACTTAAGAAATCTTTCTCCACGATCGGAGGAGTGAAGAAGGGACGCGGGAGTGGGGAGAGGATCACCACCAAAGACTTCGTTCCTCCAGATGTTACTGGCTTAAGTAAGCGCGAGGCACGTCTGTTGAAGAACCGGGCTGCCGCCTTCCTCAGTCGGCAACGAAAGAGAGAGGAGTTTGAGGCAATGGAAATGTGATTTCTTCTTTTCATGCTAGTCACTTCCATGTATTGACGGTATTGCCTTAAGCCGCGTCAAGGAACTCGAAGAAGACAACTCTCGACTTCAAGACCTAGCAGAAAAGGGAAAGAAACATGATGACCTTCTCTTGAGCATGGAGCAACTTCGGTTGCGCTTGTCGGTGGCCGAGAAGCGCGAACGAGAACTTACCGTGGAGCTCGCAAATCGAACCGTGGCGAACCTGGCAATAGAGACAGAGACACGCGATCTCAACCTACCCCCCACATCTTACTCGTCATACGCAGCAATGGGTCAAGCTTCCATCATAACTACCATGGTGAGAGAATATCTTGCACACGAAACAGGGAACTGACCGGAAACCACAGAAACAATCACTCCTATCATCACTTCCATCGCTTTTCTCCTTGCCACCTCAGACCTCACTGCCTATCACCTTCTCTATCCCATTAACGGGCTCTGGTACCTCGAGGCCTTCGTCCGCCCCATTTACCCATCACTCTGCCTCTTGTGATATCAAGGATCAGGGACGACCACGATTTGGCCATGGAAGTGTCGAATTTCATCCCAGCCCCGCGGATGTCGAGTCCTTGAAGAAACTGGCCATTGTTGGCGAACCCCCTGAAGCACGCCAATTCGATATGGATGGCCATCCTAGCTTTGGCAGTCTTGCAATTTCCTTCGATGCGTCACCGACCGAAGATGGTCGAGGTTGCGTGCGCGTCCATGTCTCGGAGAGGACTGCCAAGCCCGCGATCCACGGGAGCAGACAGAGGCCTTCATCACTCACTTCCTGGCCTGGAGCTGACGCATCATTCGCTATGACATGCTACGCTTCACCTCCACTGTCGGCACCGATTAGCACCCCTTCACCTGGCGGCATGGACCACCTCGGGGTCTTCGCGGCCGCTGGCAACGCACATTCCAGGATGGGCTTCGATAGCCAACTGATGTCATCGGGCTATCCGCCATTTGCGCAGCATGATCCGGAGCAAACATTTGATTATTATCCAGGGTTGATCCTTGAATAGATTTTGTCCAAGGCGAATAGGGAACTCAGGGTAATGCCAATTCGTCTTCCATTTTTTTCGGTCCCGTGTTAATTTCTATAATCTTTTATGAGTATGCGTCCAGTTGTGGTACAGTTTATACCCACACACATTCTTGGGCCTTGTTTGTTACTCAGATTACTGTCCAACGCATCTTACTGCAAGCGAGAGCTGGCGACTAAAAGTAAGCTTTGCAGCAGAGCACGCGAAGTATCCTCGTTACTTGGACCTCTATTAGTTTTGTAGCATAGCTGCTGTATACTACCATCGATAGCGTTTAAGCGCTGCTTTATGACGAATACTAGATTTTTGACTCTTTGATCCTCGATGATTAGCTCGGATGTGACGATCGAGTTCCGGCTACGTTGAAAGCAAACAACTGGCTGGCGGCTTGCAGTGTGGCCCGGCCGGTGAGTCAGCAAATGCGTGGGTATTGATGGCTTGATATATCGGGCTCCTCACGCGATATATTCTGGAGAGGGCCGAAATACAAGTCACTGGTTTGCTCTCCCAACCAAGTCCGGATATCAATATTGTAGCTCTTTTTTGGACCACTACCACCATGGACGCTCAGGTACCCGCCCGCAGGACCAACGAGTTCACCAATCCGCCGGACTATACTTTTGCGTCCCACCGCCTCCGCAAAACGCTCCGAGATTCGTCAAAGCAGCCCATCGTTCTCGTCGCATGCGGGTCCTTCAGTCCGGTCACCTACCTCCATCTTCGAATGTTCGAAATGGCCAAGGACTATGTTCGACAGAATACCAACTTCGAGATTGTGGGCGGGTATCTGAGTCCCGTGAGCGACAAGTACAACAAGCCTGGTCTACTCAGCGCATATCATAGGTGAGTGATATACACCAAGGATTCTAACTCTCCTTATCATGCTTTTCTTCATCTCGCCGTCTGCCTTTCATTTTCTGGGTACGCTGCGTGCTGGTTGAGAAACTTATACTTTTGGAGCGCTCTATGGCGCTTCGCTCAACCGAATTAGTATAATGCTCACTCCAGCGGCCGCCTCGTGTCAACCTGGGGGTTTATCGTGTGTGCGATTTGCACTTTTGGCCATGTGCAGAGCTGATAATGTGACCCTCCTGAAAGAGAGGTTATCTCACATTGCCCTTACCTTCATTTCGTATCGTATCGTTTTGTTGATATGCTAGATGATCACGTCCCTTCATCACACGGGGTGGTACACCTGATTCCTCTATCTTGGGTTCATTGCTATATTGATATGCATAATGGGCTTGCTTCGGGGCTTACCCATCGTGGCCCATCGGGTCCCACATGGCCCGGATGGATCTGTAGCCATTTCTATTCTATTCACATCTCCCAAGATAGAAGCTGACTCCCCACTCGTGCCTTTCATTTAGAGTTAATATGTGCACTCTCGCTGCAGAGCAGACGTCTTCTTGGCTTATGATCGATTCGTGGGAGGCCTTCCAGAACTATCAACGCACAGCCGTTGTGCTCGACCATTTCGATTATGAAATAAACACGATATTGGGCGGGGTGCAAACGCACGACGGAGAGCACCGGGATGTCAAGGTCATGCTTCTTGCAGGGTCAGACTTGATAAGCACCATGTCCGAACCTGGCGTTTGGGCGGTTGAGGATGTGAGTATTTTCCGTTTTGTTCATTTGGAGCTTTATTCCAAATCCTTACGCAAACTCATATGTAGTTGGACCACATACTAGGCCAGTACGGCACGTTCATTATCGAGCGGGCAGGTTCCAGCATGGAACAAGCGACCGATAACATGGCGCGCTGGCGGAACAATATTCATCTGATCCCTCAGTTAATCCAGAACGACGTTTCATCGACAAAAGTCCGCCTGTTCCTTCGCCGGGGACTTTCTGTGCGATACCTGCTTCCCGCTGCCGTCGTTGATTACATAGAGGAGAATAACTTATACCTGGATGATGGATCCGGCATGGAGAAGGAGAAAGGAAAGGACAAGGATAGCGGTTCAGGGAAACGGGAGGGTGATGTGGGGGTTTCAACCAAAGCAGTCTTGCAGTCGTAATTCGGTATATGGCTCCCTGGCCACTGTATGACGCATGTAGATGTTACTATATCATCCCAAGGTATCTATGTATATACAGGTCGAAAAGTCGGTCCTCCCTATTTTTTTTTGGGAAGGATGCCACTCGCGACTTTCGGGCCCTGAAAACTGAGGTCACTCGTGGCATCAAGTTCCTTGATCATTGACTTGACATCAGTCACATCACGATGGTCGCAACTCGGAAGGTGCTCATGCTCCACGGGCATGTCCTTTTACTTCATCGAAAAGACAGCCTGCGTGCTGACGAGACGAATCAGATACGCGCAGAATGCGAGCATTTTCAGTAAGCGGGTTCGCTCAGCTTGAGGATCCCATTCAGATTTTCGAAATACCGACGAGATGATGATGTAGCTTGGTGCACTACGCAAGGCGATGGACAAGGACATTGAGATGGGTATGTGTTGTGTCTTTCCTATAAAGCGTACTAGGTCAGCGCGCTACAGCTCGTGTTCTCGTAGTCTTCGTCGACGGTCCAATGGTGTTAGAACCAGTGGACCTAGATGGTTCCTCGGCCAACACACTTGGCGCATCTGAAGCAACTACTGCAGCATCTGATCCTGCTCTCACACCCAGAGCATGGTACAAACGGAATCTCGATCGCTCTGTCGCCAGAGGACTAGAGGACGCTTTGCAAATGCTCAAAGATGTCCTTCTGCGAGATCGTTATGTGGTGAGTTTGTGTGTATGACTTCTGTTCTATAAGATGAAATCCCCATTCCCTCAGGGCGTTTTTGGTTTCAGGTGTGTTGCAGGCAAATTTAAACTGTTTTCATCTTGATCGTTCCCATCCGCCCAGCCAAGGTGCCGGAATGGCAGCTCTTCTTGCTGCATTGGTGCGTGAAATGAGAACTGCGTACAAGAGAAACTTACGCCCCAAGTTCCACAGCTCGAGAAACCCCACACATACCCCGCGTTCCTGGTGAACGGCGAGCCACCTCACCCTCCGTTGTACGTCGTCTTATTCTCTGACAATTTCCTTGACGAATCCAAAGGCTTCTGACCATTTCAGTCAATTTTGTGTCTCTATATCGGGATTCAAAGTGATTGATCCTTTGGCCAGCGACATATTTGGCACATCGTACTCGACGCCAACATTACACGTTCTTGGAAAGACAGACGTGATTGTGATCGAGGAGCGATCAAAGGTCCTCTTGGACGTGTCTGCCAATGCAAGAGTGGAAGAACATCCAGGAGGTTGGCACGATTTTCTTTCGTTCGGTTATCCCTCACGTGTCTGCAGGTCATTTCGTTCCATCTCAAGCGAACTGGAGGAACTTTTTTAGAGACTATCTACGCAATCCTTTGGGAGACGTGCCATCTCCTACTTCAGGGGTCATATCACACCACAACTCTGGGACAGCCACCCCGATTTCACCCGTACCAAATTTATAAGCCAGTCTGGGCCTTTGTCAGCATGTATAGCTACTTGACTCCTAGAAAGATACCATGATGGTGGAATCCAGAGCTTCGCCGAATAAACCCGGTGTTTCACCTAGTTGTATCCCATCACCCTTCAGAATCTTGCATCTATGGAAACTAACTCTGCTTATTCATATCAGCCTTCTGACTGGTTCATAGTTTCGGACCATCCGAGCCCAATATAGGCCTGGTAGGTCGCGCTGATTTCTCGTTCAGATAAAGCTGGCTGGCTTCCTAACATATTGTTGGTAACCCTCGATGTCTTGGATGAAATGAATTTCCCATGTCCGTTTCCCGGATCCTTGTCCTCCAAGTAAAGGCAGGTATCATTACACCATATCTACCTCGATACGTTCCTATATCTGGATCTCTGCAGAGTATCTTGGCGTCGGGAGCCTATCTAACAACCCCACTCAACCCGTACATATTCTGATACGAGCAGGGCGATGCTGATATAACCCAATGGGACAATATACCACTCCTCGCCAAGTTGACCGTTGAACCCATAACAGTTAGTCGGCAACGCAAGTCGGACCCGATGAGGAGAACGAAAAAGATGCTGGATTTGGCCAGCAAAATTGTAACACATCCCGGTATAGTCACTTGACGTCTACTGCCTGCGACGAACGCATGCGTGCTCATAACGTATCCTCCACAACATCCCAGGTATGTCCCTCCCGCTTCTTTAGAGCCCGTGTTTAAACGCCGCAGAAAGATCCATATATCCGAGGATAGTTCTATTGAGAAAGCACGATATGAGCCCTAACTGATGGTTGAACGGATTCCCAACATCGGGATTATGTTACGTTGAGTGATCGCAATCTCGCCCTATCAATGTGATTCTAGATTTTCCTGCCTCAATCCAACAATATCTCATTCTCCGGAATAGTGACCAGCCCATGTCGGTAGTTGTGAGGGAGTTCGTTCACGCACAGCCTGCGTCGCCAAAGCATTTACGAGTTGGGTTCCGCATGAAAGGTATATCCCCATACAAACGACGATGCATCTCGATCTCACGGTTCACTATGTTCCTAGCGGCAGATGAGAGCACTGTTTAGCATCCTATTCTGATGGACAACAAGCAGGATCAATTGTTTATCCTACAACGCCCACAAGCCTGTGTATCCGTTGATCCTTCCCTGTGTTCTCACTCAAAACTAGGGTGCCATCTGCAACGCATATTACATACTGGACAGTCAGCTACTCGGTTAAGATGCCTATTGCTCAGATCTCTCAGGCTGCCAATCATGTATCTGTTCCTGAGCATTTACTCCTGTCGATGTTGTCTCGACCCCGGAGACTTCTTAACTTCTCATACTAGACGGGACCGCCATTCTGGTCTGGACGCAGCATAGAGGCTACTACATTTGTAGAAGTGCGCTGCTACAGTATACCAGATGACTGTACAGTTGACGAATTTAGTGCTCGTCGAGAAGGTCATTTCAAACGAGAGGGAAAAGCTATTGGTTCTCTGTGCAGCATGCCAATGTCCATCTAGGTAAGCGTCTACACAGGAATCAGTCCTTTACTAGTGCTTAAGTGGATTCGTCATTATCCCCTCGGGGTTCAGAAGAGCATTCAGTGAATCGACGCTGTGGACCGTATGGAACTGAGGTATCGAGACCCAAGTCTATTTACACTCCAGAGCCCATATCACACTCCTAGACACTGGGGATCTTTGACAACCAAGAAAGATTGCGTCACCTTATCTTTCGAGCGCTGAAGGTGGCCAAAGCGAGACTAGGAACATCTTCCGGGATGGAAAGCTGTGGATTACGAAGCATGAAGTGCGTTATAGTATGATCAGATGGTAAGTGGCTTGGTCATGCGGTTCTTGTTCATCAGAACCTTTACGGACAAGTGTTCTTGGGCGCACGTTGCATTGCTTTGAAGATGACGGGGAGATGTTTTGCCAGTGACTGGGAAACTACACGGAAGCTCATTGGCTGGGTTTTCAGCCCACCACATGCCAGGACACTAGGTTTCGGAGGCGCGAACAGGCGAACTTAAAAAACCGTATTCCGCTTTACAAATTCGAGCGCGACGTGCAGCAATCGCGTTCAGCCTCGCTGCAGCATGGGCGGAAACGGGGAGCATGACTTGTCGTGATCTCGCTCCCCGAACCGTCCCGAAAGGCGGCGTGTCAAGGTATGAGGAGTAAACACACAACTTTCTACGTCGACTCGGAACTTTGTGATGCATGGGGATGCAGGTCTGCGTCGATCCCAGATACATCATGATTGCCATATGAAACAGGAATAGTCTAGTATATGCAGACTACGCTACAGATAGCTGGAATTCGTTTCAAGATTATCCTGGTCCTGCCTGTCCGACGGGGTAGCTCGTCATGGGGTCCAGCCGTTGGCTGACTCTGGATCCGAACTTTGTTCCGATGCGGCCCGGAAGATGCATTGCATTCGTTCACTGTGGCTAGGTTTGCGCACGTTCATCCCGAATTGCCTGCCCTGGCTAATGGTCGCAGAGGAACCAGGGGCATGTCCTTGCGCACCGGATTCATCGCGCCGATAAGCTTGCAAGCCATTTCCAATCACTTCAACGATGGTCTGGTGCTTGTAGTTGACAAAGTTTCGAGTGCATATGATCGATTTTTCGTCGGGTAGTTTTATGATTGAACCTGCCGAATCCGGGAGTTAGTAACTGGCAGAGCTGCACGACAAGCCAAATATATCGATCACGTCGATTTTCATGAACCATGACAAAGTGGACGTCGACCATGTGCCAGACAGCTGTTACGACGTAAGCTGTGCGTAACCCGTGCCTATCCCCACACGGTCCGCCAAAACCATGTGACGACTTGCTGAACTCGGTCGAGGACGGGAGAGGGAATCGGCCAACGCCATGAGCGAAATCGGTCTTTCCCCGTAACCTCGAGTTTGTCGACAGCCATGTCTTCGTCCTCGAATGGTTTGGTCTGTTTTACCAACTGCCTGCTTCCTCGAGAGGACGGTAGCCTGGTGGAGAAAGACCTTTGGATCGACGAGCGCCGTGGAGTTATCTTGGACGCTCAGGTGGGTCGAAACTCATGGGACTGTGAACCTGCGTTCTGAACGGGTGAAACATAGAAAGCGTTCTACCTGAGGCGAGAAAGACCCGACAAGATTGTCGATCTGGGCGGGAACATCCTAAGGTGAATGGCCAGTGACGAGCGGAAAGACTCCCTCAGGTCTAGTGCTTCAGATCACTGACAGTAGAGCAAACCCCTCAGTCCAGGGTACATTGACATCCAAATTAACGGTGGATTCGGTTTCGACTTTTCTGTCTACGAAGGCAACGATCAAGTATACCGCAATGGCCTCAAGCTAGTCGCAGAACGGATCATCGAGACGGGTGTCACGGCCCTCGTTCCGACGATCATCGTACGTCCCAGTCGTCGGTTTTCACTGGGAGATTGTCCTCTGAGAATAGCATCCCTTACAGACACAAGAGAAGTCACTCTACCCAAAGCTGCTTCATCTCTTGCGACCATGGTCGCCCCCAAATGCTGCTCATTTGTTGGGGTGGCATGCCGAAGGCCCATTCCTGCAACTTGCAAAGCGTGGCGCACACCCTCCCCCGTTGATTGCTCCTGCACCGGATGGATTTAACTCCTTCGAGTCCACCTACGGCTCGGAAAGCCTGGTAGAGAGTGAAGATTGGCTCATGGGAGGCGACGTCGATCAGGGCACCGTCGGCGTCCGCATCATTACGGGTGCGCCCGAAGTTGAGGGGGTGATGGAAGCCATTTCCATAGCAAGCAAGCGAGGCATCTGTTTCAACATCGGTCACAGGTTAGCCCCGATCTCCACATCAGCAGACTATATGCGCTCAACGATAAACAGTATCTGCTCGACGGACGTGGCCGCCGCAGCGGTCCGAAATGGCGCACGGTGCATTACCCACTTGTTCAACGCGATGCCTCAACTACACCACCGAGACCCCTCGATCATCGGTCTGCTGGGTGCTTCGCCATATGCCTCTTCCGCCCTAGCATCTGACTTTGCCCCATTCCCGAGTTCCCTAGTCAAGTCAGGGTCTTCCCTGGGGACGAGTCAGAAGAGCCCCTATGCATCGGAGGCATTCGACGAGATACAGACGCCACCCGGAACACTGACACCCGTCAAGCGCCAGACCAGACACTCACCTACCCTCGGACAGTCTCCATTCGAAAGACCATTCTATGAGATTATCGTGGACGGCGTTCATTCCCACCCAAACTCTGTCAGGGTATGCGCAGTATAGTTGTCCAATATCCGAAGCACTCATGCGACTTCTTCCAAGCTGGCGTACTCTGCGCACCCTGATGGGTGTATCTTGATCACGGATGGTAACACGTTTTCCCATTTCGTCACAGAGAATGACAGCTGATTGTATCCCCAGCAATGAGGATACTGGATCCCCACTTGAAAGACGGTATTCACGAGTGGCGTGACGGTCGTCGCTTGTTCAAGGAAGGCGAAAAACTCTATGTAGAAGGCACCACGACGCTCGCCGGGAGGTCCGTCTCTGCCACGTTGCTCGGTTTAGCCACCACGTCGTTTATTCATTGATGCCGGTTTCCTCTTAGCGTGGTTACCCTGGACAAGTGCGTCCGCAACTTTGTGCAGTTCACCGGTTGTTCGCTCGGGGAAGCGATCAAGTGCGCGACATTGAACCCGGCAAAGTGAGCGTTTGCATATGTATGCGCTTCGTGAGCGTCGGTACTCATGCTTGACATTCTACCCCTTTCTAGATGCCTTGGGATCGAGAACAAGAAGGGTACCCTCAGGGCCGGTGCAGACGCCGACTTAGTCGTCCTCGACCGCCACGGCAAGGTTCTTAGCACGTGGGTGAAGGGCAAGAAGGTCTGGGAGAAGAATTGAGATATCCGTGATACCATGCAAGTCCACTTGGGAGCTGTTCGGCAATGACGTATGAGCAGATGAATCGTGTATTGCATATGTGCAAAGGACAAAAACGGCTGGGAGTAAATGTATTATGCGTATGTATAGAATATGTTCCAGGAACACACGGGGATATGGAGAACTCTGATGTATTAACCTGCTCAGAGGACGTCAGGTCTGGGGATTCTGCATTGTCAGGGACTAACTAGACGACATTAGAACTACACGAGCACGTCGTGTGGAAAGCCAGTCACAATCATCCATTCGTAAGTGGTACACTCAGGATTTGCATATATCGAGGAGCATCAATCCAAGAATCAATCAACCTTTATTCCTCGTCTTCACCATCAGCTCAAGTTTTGACAATCCGCTCGATCACATTCAGCGCAGTCAACACCAAGCCGTCGTTGAAACGTGGTGAAACAACCTGCAAGTTTATGGGCGCACCGACGTATACTTTGGGTTCATCTACGGCTCGGTCAGACCTCGTGCGCTACGAGCACAAACGTGATGGAACGTACATTGCTGATGGTTGTATGAATCTTCTGGACCCAACGAGTTAAAGTTTGAATCGACGAGGTCAAGGGCTGTGTCGACGACAAGCCCCGTTGGGAAGACAGCGCCGGGCCAGTCGAGCAGGTTCCATGTCGCAGTATATCTGGAATGATCGTCAGATATCCATCCCGGGATATCCCATTCCATGTAGGACGTGGCTTACCCCCAGTACCTAGCGGTACCGTGTCGAGGCGCGACGCCTGTGTATGCAGGAGACAACAAGACGTCGATGTTTTGCTCACGCCATTGCTGTAGATACGCGTGACGGAAGCAATCACGTTGATAGTGCAACTAGGCTCCGCTCGTCAGCTAGTGACCTGTCTGAAAGGACATGGTCGTACCTCCCAGGCCTGGGTTGCATTGAGGTTCTTTGCGTAAGGCGGGCTGATCGCCCATTCGGAGAGAGGCAGTATGTCTTCTCCACCGTCCTTGAGGCATTGACGAACAGTCTCCCCACCGTCGTCAAAGTAAAGCGAGCGCTGAGCATGCTCATGTGTGAATCGCATGAGGGAGCTCTATGCCGGATAGACATACGATGATATTATAACCCTCTTTGTGCTTGTAGGGAACGTATTCCACGACTTCCACTTCCTGCGATGCTTCCAGTTTCTGTTTCGCCAACTTCAATGCTCGCAGCACCGGAGGATGAGGTAACACGACTCCGTCATGTACCATGATCCCGACCCGGATCTTCTTCTGACTGATATCGGGGACTTCAAGGGGAATGGGAAGGAGGCTTGGATCATTTAACCACGGTTGCTTGCTCTGCACGGCTTTGATCAGCATCTCCATATCCCTCGCCGACCTGCACATTGGGCCAGCGGAAACAGATGTCCCATCACTGCCTTTTTGACTGCAAAGAAGGTTGAAAAATATACTTTGAGAATGTGATTCTTGCTTACAACCAGATGGCATCACCGAAAGGGAATGTATTGGACGTCGGACAAATGCCGTATAGACCAACGAACGCACAAGGACAACGGATAGAGCCTCCGGCATCGCTATCGGCAAGATGAAATTGCATGGCGAGATCTGCTATTCAGACACTTGCCTTCCCATGCCCATACAAGAGCCTTTCAGTGCCAGCAGTGCAGCCTCTCCACCAGAAGAACCACCCGGCGAGAGATCGAGGTTGTGCGGATTGAGCTAAAATCAAGTCATCGTGCGGTGTCCTCTCGTGTCACATCGTGCAACCTACTGTACGACCATAGAAAGACTGAGTCTCCAGGGAAAACATTGCCTGGGGTTGGTTTGTCTTCACATAAAAAACTACCACACGTTGTCAACCACGATGAGAAGCCGTGAGGATATTGAACTCTAACCAGCCCCAAGATCACGTAGAACGCTCGTGAGGTAGCAATCTTCGGGTGATATCTCAAGGTTGGACAGAAAACCTCCCGAACCCCAGTGGCCTTTCACAGGCATGTGGTCCTGAACGGGATTGAATATCACCAAGGAACAACATCCGACAGCAGACACGCACCTTGATAGAGATCGGCAATCCGTGCAAGGGACCAACCGTCCTCTTATGCGCCTTGAAGTACGCGTCGAGGTCCTTGGCTCGCTGGATGGCCTCATCGAGGAAGAAATCCGTTAGGCAAGCGGTGAGCTGGTGTGCGATAGCAGCACGCTTCCCAAATGCAGTGACCACCTCGACGGCAGTGAGTTTTCCTGACGCAATGTTTGCTAGAATGTCTGTTGCGTCAAGGTCAGTGATAGCGAGTTCCTCTTTCGTGAGGATTCCGCAAGTCTCGGGGATAGGGGTGACATTGAGGGGTGGGTTCTCAAGGAGTGACTCGGGCAAGCGGCATTCGGCTGGGATCTGGCTTTCCAGGCGCGACAACTGGGCGGATACGAGGTGTTTGAAATATGTGTTGCCTGTGGAACCTTGTGTCCTGGAGGAAATTGACATGGCGAAAGTCGATTTGATGTGCAGACCATGGAGATACAATGGGACGGGTCTTTATACCATTCTTTCACCACAGATAAAGAAAGCTCGACTTCTTGGATAATGATTATCATTCATGAGGTCTCCATTGAGGTCTGGTCTTTCTTCCGATCATAATAGGCTGATGAGCATTATGGACATAAAAAAATTACCTTGAAACGAACAAAATCTCGTAACGTTTCCCCTAAGACTTTGCACAGGTCTTCTGTAACCGTCGATGAAATCCCCCCAGTTCCATTATCGATGAGTAGAGCATCAAATCGGTTTTACGTGGGGAGGGAGAATCGCTGTTAAACCGTTGATATGCATCCCCGCCCCACGCGTGTGCGTCGAAAGATGCAGATGGGGAGAAAATTTTGGAAACCTTTCTGCCAGTCCTGATTCCGCTGTGAGCGCATCATACAGCCACTATCGATTTATCCCGGGTTGACGTTGTTGAGAACGAAAATGCGAAGCACTCGGAGGGTATGTGAGCACACCGATTGAACGCGGCATTTGGAATTTGGAGGGACCATTGCTGCGCGTACGAACACGTCCGGCGATTGTATCTGTATCCGTGGGGTCATCATGCACGCTGCATCGGAAGTAAATCTCTCGCCTGAAAGTCCAGGTCCACATCATGCCAAAAAGCGAGCTCCCACCATCGGATCAGGGTGCGATAATGTGGTTCATCTCAGGCTATTCACACCACTGATGCGATAGTCACGAGGTTAAATGGGGCGCACTGCGGATGTCACGTGGGAAAGCACCTAGCTAGTACGACGTGTATTAGGTTGTTCTTGAAGAGGTTGCAAACAATATGTCAGCAAAATGTTTAAAACCTGGAGTCTTGTATAGCCTCAAAGGCATAAAAATTGCCGCAAAAAAAGGTCATACGAGGCAGCCTCATGAAGGTGGTCTAGATGATATTAATATACAAACGACTGTAATGTTGCAAGATTATTCCTGCCCTCTAGTCTTACAAGCTGATTCATATTAGGTTCACCTTGCTAGCCCCATCGATAGATTCGATACGTTTCTGTCGTGTGGCTCATCGGCTCTCTCACGGCGAGCAATGTTGTCGTGTTCAGTTGTAACACTAACCCATTTCATGGAAACACCAACGACAATTCTCCATTCGTAAGTAGTACAGTCAAGATTTACATAACTTACACAGGGGAGTTTCATACCAAAGAATGGATCAACTTTTCGTGTCCACCATCTGCTCAAGCTTTGACAATCCGCTCGATCACATTCAGCGCCGCCAACACCAAGCCATCGTTGAAGCGCGGTGCGACAATCTGCAGATTTATGGGCGCACCGACGTATACTTTGGGTTCATCTACGGCTCTGTTAGACCTCGTGCGTTGCCACCACGAAGTGAGAGAACGTACACTGCTGGCGGTTGTATGAATCTTCTGGACCCAACGAGCTAAATTTTGAATCGATAAGGTCAACGGCTGGGTCGACGACAAGCCCTGTCGGGAAGACAGCGCCAGGCCAGTCGAGCAGGTTCCACATCGCAGTATATCTGGAATGGGTTTCAGATTTTCATCCCGGCGTATCCTCTTCCCATGTAGGACGTGGCTTACCCCCAGTACCTAGCGGTATCATGACGAGCCGCAACGCCTGTGTATGCAGGAGCCAACAAGACGTCGATGTTTCGCTCACGCCATTGTTGTAGATACGCGTGCCGGAAGCCGTCACGTTTATAGTGCAACTACGCTCCATTCGTCAGCCTAATGATACCTGTTTAGAAGAACATGGTCGTACCTCCCATGCCTGGGTTGCATTAATATTCTTTGTGTGGGGTGGACTGATCACCCATTCGGAGAGAGGCAGAATGTCTTCGCCGCCATCCTTGAGGAATCGACGAACAGTCTCCCCACCGTCGTCAAAGTAAAGCGAGCGCTGAGCATGCTCATGTGTGAATCCTGTCAGGAAGTTCTATACTGGATCGACGTACGATGATGTCATAACCTTCCTTGTGCTTGTAGGGAATGTATTCCGCGACTTCTACCTCTTGTGATGCTTCTAGTTTCTGTTTCACCAACTTCAACGCTCGCAGCACCGGAGGATGAGGTAACACGACCTCGTCATGAATCATGATCCCGACCCGGAGCTTTCTCTGACTAATATCGGGAAGTTCAAGGGGGATAGGAAGGAGACTTGGGTCTTTTAGCCACGGCTGTTTGCTCTGCACGGCTTTGATCAGCATCTCCATATCCCTCGCTGACCTGCACATCGGGCCAGCGGAAACAATTATCCCATCATTGCCTTTTTGACTGCAAAGAAGGTGGATGATAAACTTGACGAGAGTGTGATTTTTACTTACTACCAGAGGATATCGCCAAATGGAAACGTATTGGACGTCGGACGAATGCCGTATAGACCAACGGATGCACAAGGGCCACGGATAGAGCCTCCGATATCACTATTTGCATGGTGAAACTGGATGGTGAGATCTGCTATTCAAGCACTTGCCTTCCCATGCCCATACAAGACCCTTTCAGTGCAAGCAGTGCGGCCTCTCCACCAGAAGAACCACCCGGTGATAGATTGAGGTTGTGCGGATTGAGCTGGAATCAAGTTACTAAGCGATGTCTTCACGCACCACACCATGCAACTTACTGTACGACCATAGAACGACTGAGTCTCCAGGTGCATGATTGTCTGGGGTTGGTTGGTTTTTACATAGAAAACTACCCCAAATTATCATCCATGAGAAGAAGCCACAAGAATTCGAATCTCACTGGCCCCAAGGTCGCGTAGAATGCTGGTGAGGTAGCAATCTTCGGTTGATAACTCAAGGTTGGACAGAAATCCTGCTGAGCCCCAGCGGCCTCTCACAGGCATGTGGTCCTGAACGGGATTGAATATTACCAAGGAACAACGTCCGACAGCAGACACGCACCTTGATAGAGATTGGCAATCCGTGCAGGGGACCAACCGTCCTTTTATGCACCTTGAAGTACGCGTCGAGTTCCTTGGCTCGCTGGATACCCTCGTCGAGGAAGAAATCCGTTAAACAAGCGGTCAATTGGTGCGCGATAGCAGCACGCTTCCCAAATGCAACGACGACCTCGATGGCAGTGAGCCTTCCCATCGCAATATTTGCTAGAATTTCTGTTGCATCAAGGTCAGTAATCGCGAGTTCCTCTTTCGTGAGGATTCCGCAAGTCTCGGGGACAGAGGTGACATTGAGAGGCGGGTTGTCAAGGAGCGATCTTGGTAAGCGGTATTCGGCTGGGATCTGGCTTTCGAGGCGTGACAACTGAGCAGACACGAGCTGTTTGAAATATGCGTTGCCTGTGGAACCTTGTGTCCTGGAGGAAATTGACATGGCGAGAATCGATTTGATATGCAAACTATGGGGACGCGATGGGGCGAGCCTTTATACTTTTCTCTTTCCATCATTGATGATCTCCGGGCAAAAGATAGTTGCGCTTCTCATGTCATGAGGGCACAATACGACAGGCCCCTATACTGATCAGAACAGTATTTCCCCACGAATAATACCCTTTGGGAGAACATAAGGGCTTCTTAGGTCATGAGGGCCATGCATGAGGTCTGGTCCTTTAATCATGGTGGGACAAGATAAGCTGTGTCACAGGCAGGTGACGAGCATAGAAATATACCTTGAAATAGATGCAATTTCATAATGTTTCCCATCAAACATTAAACAAGGCTTCCAGAACCATGGTTGCAATCCCCTGTCATCACGAAATAGGGAGTCCATTATCGAGGAGTAGAACACCAGATCGGTTTGGCATTGCACCCAATCCATGTGTGCGTCGGAGAATCCACTGGAACCAGAACTAGGAAGCTTTTCTGATGTCGATTTCGCCGTTGAGTGCATCGTTCGGCCACCATCGATTTATCCACGGTATCGACGTTGCTGGCAATGGAAGTGCTGCAACAAGAATTCGGAG
>QGOI01018614.1:0-11898 GCA_003313885.1 Boletus sp. MG55 | reverse complement strand
ACCTGAATCCGACCCCGCTTCACGCATTCAACTTGAAGTTATCGATCAATAAACCATCATACATGTACATCATACTTTGTGCACGAGCTCACCAGCTACAGACTATATATAAACCACGCACTTCGATCTCCGAGACCCTCCTGCTCTTGTTCCTTGCTCGTCTTCGTCCTCCTCTCCACTTTCGACCGATTTTCTCGCCATAGGTACACCAAGTTTGCTGTCGAGAAGACCGCCACAACGATGGACATGACGATAAACGTGATCGCCGCTAACGCGTAGTTGGGAGGGGGAGATGTCAACTCAAGGAGCCAGGTAGCAAGAAGGCCACCCAGCTCGGTCAGGATGGAGGCCACGGCCACAGCGGTTGCACGTCGGGTGTACGGTGCGCTGTTGTTTGCGAGCCATGTGATTAGTGCGGGTACCGCACAATACACGCCAGTAAGGGAGAAGAAAAGGGATGCATAATGGATATACTTCGATGTGCTCGCTAGGCATGTGCATCCATCAGATGGATTTTCTGGTGGGTGGCTTTAACATACCGTAAAACATGGTGAAACCGATCACCTCGAGAAGAGAGGAGAAGATCACTATGTGTCCACGACACTGGTAACGGTCTGACACAATGGCTGAGATGAAAGACACTTGTGTCGTTACAGCGGTATGGGTGAACGACAGAGTGTGTTAGGATTTGGAAATACGTACGAACAATGGAAACAGTAGATGGTAGGGTGCCCATGAGTAGAGCTTTGGTACCTGCATATCCGAGACCAGCGACGATGATCAGTTGGAGGCTACCGTCCGGGTTGTCAGCGTTGGAAAGAGCATTAACAGAGCAAGCTTACTAAGCCAGACCAGCAACTATTGCGCCTAATAAGTCCATTGTCAATCGATGTAAATTATCATTGGATCATTACAATATTACCGCTGAAGAAGAAGGCGATGGCAAGGAGGCACACATGCGGGGACTTGACCGATCTAACGACTTCTCTCCAGCTGAAGCGGTCCTTATCGTCGTCCTCCGACACGGAGCCAGCGTGTTTCAGGGTGGAAACAACATACGCCCTTTCTTTCTCTGTCAAGAAAGGTGCCCTTTCGGGTGAACGGGGAAGAACAAGAAAAGAGATCATTCCAAAGACGAAGGTAAATATGCCTTCCTGTCAAGACTTATCAGCATCATTTCATGAAGCAGTCGGTGTACAACCTACTAGGATGAACATCCATGCCCAACCAGGCTTACCTCCCTTTCCATTGAGCTGGTTGATGGCAGCCGCCAACAACGCGGATAAACCACTAGATGAGGATATTGCCGTGAAGAAAGCCACAATTCTAGCAATGACGTCAAAAAATATACCGCGACACTGATTGTATGCATACCGTATTTGCAACCTTTTCCGAGGATAGAAGACGGAAAAATAAAGAACGATGCACGGAAAAAGACCGCCTAGCCATTGATAAATGAAGAGAATAATATCTTGGAAAATCCGAACCTTCAAACAACCCCAGGAACAATCGACATACGAGCAACTCAGAATAGTTGTTGACCAGCCCTTGACACCATATCAGCAAATACATATCTGCATATCGAGATGGTTGTCATAGTTACTCACCTTGTGTGGCGGAAACCACACCCCACAATGTGACCATAGCAGGAAGCATAATATTAGGGCCTACATGCTGCAGTGCCGAAGGATATGACTAGCTGCATCATCGATGATGATATGATTTACCTTCAAGAGCAAGGTGGATGGCAACTCTGCGGCAATGAAAGGACTGGCGTATGATAAGCTGATGCCAAAACCTACAAATATTCACGACGTACGCGGAAGTTAGAGTCAGAGCCACGGTGAACTATGAATTGATAAGCCGCGGAATCGAATTACCTATACACTCGACGTACCTGATAATTTGACATGGCCAGTGATGTCTGCAAGCCAGTCAGTCGCGCATTCGTGATGTTGATCCTGTCCTACATGTCGTCTACACTTTAGGCACACCGAACATGAAACTGAGTACGAAAACATACCACGGCAGCAAGCAGAAAGAAGATGGGTAATAATGGAAGAATCCGTCTATCAAGCTTCCTCCAGACAATGCGTTCTAGAGCAGCACACTCAGTCTGCGGTAATTTGCCCTCCTTGAGTTCGCCTGGGTCATTCATATCTTGTGAAGTGGGAGACCAGTGCGATGTTCCGGGTTCGACCATTATGCACTTCAAGAAGGCCCGAGGGGTATATATATACTCGCCATTTGAGCAGAAGATGGATCGCGATAACTGGCCACTCGAGACTTCTTGCGGAGCCTGTACATGACCGAATGAGATGGTTAAACGCACGCTCCGGTAAAACGGCCTTCTACATGTTCGCACAAAGCTGCCATGAAACTGACCCGATGTTTCAGCTAAACTCAGACGCCGAGGATTATTCGACTTTACTAATTTCCGACAAGGAGGGAATAATTTTCATCATCCACACTGGGTCTCCGTGACCTAGAATTTGCTGCAATGCTGCATGTTAGCAAGGCACACCGCCATTTGGATCATTCCAGGCCACTGTCTGCTTATGCCGGGACAAGCTCGGAAGCCATCGCTGACGTAGCACGTTAGCGATCATATCCAACCCTAGACACTGATTCAGTGTTAAATGAGCAGGATATTACTTCAGGGAAAGCGCCGTACAAGGGTGCTCTGGTCCAATCAGAATCCTCGTCGAGCCCTTGCGTAGACTCGCGAAAGCCTTCAGAAACACAACGTAACGACCCGTCTCGCTGATGGCGGGGACAACAGGAGTTTTAGTCACGCGCCCGCTGTGATCCCCACTCACCCGAATTACCGTTCAATCGACAGTTCGTATCATCCCCACTATTCACATTGGTCGGAAATCTCAAAGAACCATGATCACTGCATCTCGGGCACATTACGAATGTACCCGAGGACACGTCCTTCCGCCGACACCTCAATGGCACTCCTATCCGTCGGAAGGCCGCGCGGTGAAGGCCCGATATGATCCACCCATCTGATAAGGGAGTGATAATGACGACAATTCTAAATGAATACACACCGCGCGTCTTGAATTATAGCGCTACATATGATTAGGTACCAATCCTTCGCCAAGCCAACACGAGGATGGACAGTCGTGTGATGCGTGCACGACATCCAAGATGGCCTACAGAATGTCGGACCGACAGAGCGGGCAACTCGACGAAGGGTCGCTTTGAACCACTGTCCATATACAAGTGGTAGATATGCAATTTGGATCGAACTTGTACAGACAACTAGCATGGAATCAGCTCTTGCACGTTTCTGTCCTAGCCGTCGTCTGTACTTGAGCACATCGAGCTCGAAATCGAGTCTACACACATACCAGGAAGACAAGCAAAAAGAAGCTGGTGCACAACGGGAGAACCCATCTGTCGAGCTTCCTCCAGACGATGCCCTCTAGCGCCGCCCATTTTGCTTGTGGCAGTTCTTCTTCTGCAGGCTTGAAGCACTGGAAGGACGTCAGAGGACTCCGCGCCAAAGTTTGACGGTATGGACTCACCAGGATTCCGAGCATATAAGGGACGGAAACATCACCAACTGGCTATGTACTCGGTGTAAAACAGGGTCCGATGTGCGCGGGCCTAAATACCCGAATGGGTGTACCGAAGATCTCGTGGCAGTGGTGTCATCCCCACACCTGTGGTCTGTGCATGCGAGATTCAATTTACTGTTCATCGAACTAGGATTTGATGGTGATGTCACGTACCAGACGCGAGGCTGGTGGTGCAGGTAAGGTACCGTATAATACGCCGGGCACGCGAGATACATGCCCAGAGGTGCGCCGTTTGCTGCCACCCCCGGGCCCGGGGATCAATTAGGGAGTGTGTCTGCCGATAGAGAACAGGTGCGATCCCTCGGACATGAAGCTTTGAAGCTTGAAGCGGAAAAAAGGTGCTTGGTCGACCCGTGTCGTGTTCGAGGCTCGGAGTCTGCCGCAGGCAGACTCCGAGAACGTTGGACCTGTCCTTGGCTCTATAAAAGGGCTATCCCGGCGGACCATTGGTTCACGTTTCTCCATCATCTTCGCATATGCTACGCCCCCTCCGAGCCGTTACTTCAGTCGCGTCCAGCGGGAGTGAACAACGTTGTTCATCTGGGGCACACCGGAAAACCCAATCAGGTGACATCGCCAGGTTGACACGGACGACAAGCCGCATCTCAATGTTCGAGTTGCATTGCGGGCGGTGAGATGGATGGGTCGGGAAGCGAGAGGATGACTCGAAGAACCGAGGTTCGTCTCAACAGATCGGTCCGAGACGCGAGATCGAAGACCCCAGACATTCCGAGTCAAAGACTGCCGTTCGTCCCGTGGGACCTTGAAAGCTACAGCCCTCAGGCTGGACGAATCGAAGGTCCAAAGGTCTGAATCTGCTCGCCGGTACTCTCCTTCTACCAGCGTCCCGTACGTGCGATGCAATACGGGCCAGGCTTTGCTTGACAATTCCTCCGGATGCATACCATCCATGCAGATACGCGATGTCACCGTCTCCAGGATAGTGGCACCTCGCCCACCAACCTTGTGCCAGCATAGTACATATGCATCGCGTTGATCAGGTCGATCGTACATTTGGTCGGACACGGGTAGCCTTTGCTCGTGTCTGGTACAGTACGGCTGCTCTCGGCGGCAGGTCTTGATCGTTCAACGAAGACACTGAGTCACAGGCTGTGCCAATCGCGCTTTCGAGGCCGCGGAAAGCGGATGCATGGACGGGTTAGGATGTAGTACGTCCAGACTGGCTGTTGGCAGGTTGAATTCAAATCCCCGCCACGTCCATGGCCAACGCCCTCGAACACGATCGCTAGAAACCTCCTCGGGATGGTAACGACGGTCGTATTAATCATCACTATCTAGCATCCTACAGCACGGTGCAGTGGTCTATGAATGATAACCCAACACTAAATGATGGACCGATGGATTGTAGCTAATAAATGTGTATGTGTGTACTTTGCGAAAACAATGACGACGACGAGCGTTTGATGCGAATATCGATCAGAGTCCGTGATGACCAACATTAATGTTGGGCCCGACGCAGGGGCAATTTGGAAAACGCGACGCACACGCGCACGTACCCTATGAATACGGCAATCCCCCACTGAGCCCCCCACTATCGTCCCCGTTTCCCCCAGTGCCATTCCCACCTCCCGCAGCTGGCCCTCCATACCTCCCTCGCTCTCGTTCCCTCCCCCGATCCTTGTCCCTATCCCTATCCCTTTCTCGCTCGAACCGACCCCCTCCAGTACCGAGCGGCACCGACGGTTTCGGAGGTAACCCCAGAGGTCGCTCAGGTAATGACGGGTGTAGAGGTGGTCTCGACCCGCCCCCCTCACTCCTCTCGCCTCTGTCAGACGGATGATGTCGTCCATGCCCTTGTCCATGTCCATGTCCGTGACCATGAGGTGGTAACGGCGGTGGATAGCCCTGCGGGGGCGGGGGCGGCGCGCCGTACCCATTCACGGCCATACCAGGTCCAGGTTGTCCGTACACGCCTGGTGCCGGGGGTCCATATCCACCGCCCATCGGCATGCCAGTGCCGGATGGACCTTGTGCCTGCTGCATCAGCGCGGTGAACATGACAGGTGGCGGTCTCGGTGGGCGTCCGTGGCCATGACCGTGCCCAGGTGGTGGGTGTCCATAGAACCCCTGTCCGTGCTGAAGCGCAGGGCGTACGTGCTCGGGTGGCGGGTGAGGAGGTTGCGGCTGTGGGAGGTTGTTCCGACGTCCGCGCTTGTCGAATTCGTGCGAGGCTTCATAGACGGGGAGTCTGAGGGTCCAAGCAACATAAGCATGGAGAGGAAACGGATTGACGGTAGTGACTCACGTTTTGGGATCAGCGGGCAACGGGTCCGTCCAAAAGTAATCATGATCGAGCGCTTGAGAAGCTGTGATCCTATCCCGCGGATTACACGTTAGGAGTTTGTCCAGAAGATCACAAGTCTCTGGGTCGACGTTGATACTGCATACGACCAGCGGCGAAGAATGTCAACAGATGCCCAATGAGGCAAATTCGTGTCATCTGATGCCCACCTGACAAACGTAGGCTTCAACTTCTTGGGATAATTTTGGAACCGCTTCACCCCCTCACACCCAGGTAATGCGTCGAAATTGGGCCAGGTGTGCTGGTTTGGTGTCCCACACAATTGCCAGATCTTCTCCAATTGGTCGATATCGGATGTCCCGGGAAGGATTGGTTTGCGCATGAACATCTCACCAAGGACACAGCTGCAGATGTGCCGATTCAGCCCATCAGTCCCGGGTGATGATGCTTCTCGATGCTATACATAACCAGAAAGATGACTCACCCAATGCCCCATATATCAACTTCGCCTCCATACTGCCTCGCTCCGAGGAGTAACTCAGGAGGTCTATACCACCTTGTCACGACGCAATTTGTATACCTCTTTTCCTTGCCGTCCAGGTGTTTGCCACCCCTGCCTTGTGAGTCGCCACTTGTCGATGGGAGAACGATAGAGGGATCGAATGCACGTGCAAGACCGAAATCGGCTATACGTAGAGATCCGGAATTGGAGATGAGTAAGTTGGCAGCTTTCATGTCACGGTGGAGGATGTGATTCTGCGTATATGCGTACGTACATCACTGGATCCGAGGTGAAACCGAGACGGGGCACTCACTCGGTGCATATACTCTGTTCCCTCCAAGAGTTGTTTCATGTACAGCTTGATATGACTGGGCTGCAGCTTTACTCTCTCGTTCTCCAACAACCCTGCAAGGTCGTGGTCCATGTACGGAAAGACCATGTACACCGAGAGAGGAGACTCTTTGCCTTTACCTGTCACGTCAATCAGACAAGCACCACGTTGAGAGAAAGGGAACCCACTCCGAACCACAAACATATCAACGATATCCACGATGCACGGATGTTTCATGGCTTTGAGAATTTTGATTTCCCGAAGAGCAGTCACAGGCATGCCTTCCTTCTCGTTGTGCATCAGGATACGTTTCAGAGCCACGGCTTGTCCGGTAGAGACTTGAACTGCTTTGTGGACTTCACTGGGTAGCGCAAATGCGACAGACCAGAGTCAGCATACAACACGATCACCCCATGAATATCACATACCCAAACGTCCCTTCGCCAACTTTTGTCGTGACATTGTAATCTGACTGCTTGCCACATCCCTCAAACGTCCTTCCGTACGCTTCCTTCTCCTCTTTGCGTGACCTCTGTACATGCTCTCGCTTCTTCTTTCCCATCGCCACTGCGACCCCACCTTCACTGCTCTGTCCACCTCTCTCATCAACAGCGCCTACTGCAGCGCGTTTCTCCCGCGCTCTCTGTATATCCTCCTCTCTCGCAGGCGGTAAAGGCAACGGGGATGGCGAATGGTCGTCGCGTGGAGCGTTGGGACGTTTGAGAGCAAAGGACACTGCCGCATGAGCTACGGGCAGAGTATCATCCTTGACTTGCATTGAATCCTCAGCCATGGACTCCCCCATGGGCTCAGAGGGCGGTGCGGGCGGTACTGGAGAACGCGGTGGCGGCGGAGTGTGGCGAGGAGAAACGAGTAACGGCGAGCCAGGGCGATATTCCACGTCTGTCAATACAACGGTCACACAATGGGACGCATTCATCAGGTCTGTAACGCACCTGAGTGTGGGAGTTCGTGGGTCGTGCCACCTCGGCGTCCTGGCCTGTTTGCAGCTGGTGGCGCACCCGAGCCCCGATACGTGTCGTTCCTCGGTCGTTGGTCACGATCCAAGGGTTCAGGGCGGGCTCTGTCTGAACGAAAGTCCCTGGACAAGGGCGAGAATGCGGGGACGGGTGATCGACGGGTCGGAAGTCTGTGTTTGCGGTGGTGATTTGGCGAGGACGGGGAGCGTGAGCGTGACTGTGACTGCCGTGGCGAGAAGGGAGAGCGAGGACGGGGAAGGGGAGGAGTGCGTGCAAAGTCACGCGGGACGTCTCTGTCGAGAGGTGGATATCGGTCCCGCGCGCCACGCGGAGGATGTGGTGGCATTGGTGGAGGCGGCGGAGGGGGCCTGTAAGAGCGGCTGTCGTATGAGTGTCTGTCCCAGTCTCTGTCCCGGGAGGGATCCCATGACTGATGAGGTGGCCGTCTGTCCCTGTCCCGGTCGCGGTCTCTGTCCCAGGAGCGTTCGTCGGGGACCCACCTGTCCATGCGGCGACGTGAGGGGGGGCCATCTTGGTGACGGTGGTCACGAAACTTGGGCTTGTCGCGGCGGTAGTCGTCGTCTGGCGCCCGGTCATATTGCTGTGCGGGCTTCCTGTCGTCGGGACCGAAGCGAGAGGACGAGCGGGGCTCGGAGGATGGGGGGAGGGCCTTTGCCTTGAAGGGGAACTTTATCTTTGACTCGAACTTGCCCGCGGAATTCGGCGATGACGGCCGGGAGGGCTGGTCTGGGGAGAGATGGGAGGGCGGTGGGAGGGCGGAGGCGTCGGGGTCGTCGAGCTCGCCCTCCTCTGGGGAGGACGTCGAGGGGCGCTTCGGGGGACGGTGGTCGGGGTGTGGCGAGGCCGAGCGCTTCGGGGGTGTCGGGTGCGTCGTCGACGGGAGGTCCATCGCTCGACGTGTTTTTGGCTCAACCCGCAAAATAACATAACTATTAACTCTCTTCTATCGCTTACGTAATCACCCTTCATGTCCCTCTATCTAAAACGCTGGGTCTCCGGAAAAAAGGCTCGCTTCAGGGACGATCAGCTCGCCCTCGAATTAGGTATGTTCACCTCCTCGAACCCTACAATACCTACTTCATGTCCAAGAAAAAAAAAGATCTCGCCTATGTGACCGATCAGATCATCGTCATGGGCTTCCCGGCAGTCGGCGTGGAGAGTATCTACCGCAATCACCGTGCGGACGTTCAGCGGTTCCTATCTTCTCGGCACGGATCCGATTTCTGGGTGTTCAACTTCTGCCCCGTCACAGAAAATGCCTACCATGAAAGCGTCTTTCAGGGTCGCGTTAGCAGATACCCCTTTCCGGATCACCAGTCAGTCTCGCGGGCTTTCGTGCAACCACCATACTCACTTTCACAGCGTTCCGCCATTTCTATATCTCCCGCTGGTCACCCGAGAAATCCATACTTGGCTATCTGGCTCGGATGCCCGTGTAGCAGTCCTGCACTGCAAAGGTACATGCTTCTACCTCTTCCTTCCGTTCTTCACGAGACGCTGTTTGGAAATCTAGCTGGGAAAGGGAGGTCGGGCACTCTGGCATGCGCATATCTGCTCTCACTTCATGCTCCGCCTTTCGCGTCGGTCGCCAGCTCTCTCCATGCAAATTTGAGCGCATGGACCCTGATCGGCGACAAGGAGGGTTTGCAGACACCTTTGGAAGATACGTTCACGGCGTTACCCGCCACAATTGACAATCTACCCGTTCACCCTTCTATCCCTTCTGGCGCGGATCTATCCCGGGTGTCGTCAGAGCCAGTGGTAAACCCACTACAAAAGGTCCTTGCTCTCCATACATCTAGACGTATGAAACCTTCTCCGCACCCTTCCATATATCGTCTAGACGTCCCACTTGCCAAAAAACCCAAGATGGGTGTCAGCATACCGAGCCAACAGCGATGGCTATTCTACTGGTCGCAAGTTATCGACGGCAAAGGACCCCTCTCGTTACGACCATTCCCAGCCAAGGACCATCTGGAAACCCCACTCGACAACAAATCACAAATCACAAAAATCAAACTCACCAAGCTCACCATTCGAATGCGTGAACCGTCCGGGATACAACCTCACCTTGTGCAGGCTGCAAGTGTAGTGATCACGAGCGCTGGAAAAGGCCGTGCAGTCAACGAATCGACGACAGGAAGGCTCTGGGCATCTCTGGCACGATATAGCGACCGGCTTGTCGACGAGCTCGAACATTGGGAGAGGGATTCACGCAACACGGGCGTTGTGATAGATTCTAGTCCGTTCAAGAACGATCGATGGGACAAGGCAAAGATGGTACGCAATTTTACTCAGATGGGCATATCGGACGTCCAGCCAACTCAAGAAGGCGAGAGTGTGTGTACTACCCCTTCTCATTTGGACTTATCCTGATACCTCGATTGACCATAGAAGAGGCCGACTTTGACTTATGTTCTGCGTCCCCTGGATGGAGCTGAAGGGGATTGGGTTAAATTACGCGTGCCAGTGCCTGAATCGAATCGCGAAAGCGTGCAGCAGGGGACATCGATGTCGGAGAGTTCTTCTGATCCCTATGTCTCATCGCAGGTGGGCGAAGAAGACCCAGAAGACCCGTCGGGTATTATACTTGACGCAGATCGTGAACTTCGCATTAAACTTTTCATGGGCGAGGTTGTCCACTTGATGAACATTCCATGACGAGGACTTACTCATTTACTATTTACAGATTAGCCTCGGATGGGTGTGGTTCATACCTGCATTCCACATATCACCCAATTCTCCATCATCTAGCCTTGTTCTTTCTAGTGATGATCTCGATTTTGCGATCGGGATCGGTAAGGCACTAGTTGATATGAAGATTTCATTTTCCTGGCATACGTGTAAACATGCTTCCTGATTCTGACGAATTTCCTTAAGTTACATGCTGCGCTGCGCCACTTCGCGTTTGCGTACTCAGATGTGTACTGTCTTTTTTTTTTCGTGAAACGGTGGTCCTATCCAGGCAAACTCTGGGGATAAGACAGTCGTCCTGTGAAACCGATGAACCTCTCAAACAATCAGACCACCTCTGCTAAAAATCGGAAAACGCTCGTCGCTGGCAGTCCGTTTATACATGATACTGTATCAGAGGGTTTTTATATTTCCCTCAATGATAATGTCTGAATAGTTATTTGTGACTCTACATTGAACCGTCGGTTTCACACGACAACTATCTTAGTGACTTTCCTTCTCTACTTCTGCTTACAGACTCGGAACCGTCGCCAAGCTAACTGTAACAAAGGACAGGCCACTAAGATGTTTTTGCATCCATAACGAGATATTATCATCGCCTTCCAGCTCAGGATGAAGTATAGGCTCCGATAAATCGCCTCCAATTCAAGTTTCATCGTAGTATTGCGTGCGCGGGATTACTAGTATAAGTACTTATGCGGCTAGATTTGCCGTGACCGAATGGAGAATCGCCGCAACCGTGCTACCTACCTCCTTTGAGAGAGGCCCTTGCGCCCGGTGACCTCGAGGCCAACAGAACGACACCATTCGTCCGTTCTACGTACGTGCCTCTTGATGCAAATGTGGCCAACCGTCGATTCAAACACTCACTAGTAGGTTCCTTAAGCTTCAAGGCACGATCCAGACATGCCAATTGACTCTTGCTATTTCAAGTAATGTGGTCACCCCAACAAGTTAGGGTAGGTTCACGACAATCGTTGAATCGATCAGACTCGAAGGCTCGACCCTGGAGCTATAAGTACCAGTGGCACTCAACACCCCCACGGATAAACAGAGGATGAAACAGATAACACGTTTGTGCGGGCGGATGAATGTTTGGGCCGCGCCGCAGCAGCAGCACTGATCAGCTTTCTGAAGCGGGCTTTGGGATGGGCTTCGCCCGTTTCTTTTTTGGAAGGACCCCTTAATTCCCTTTTGCGCCGACCGACCTCCAATCACAGCTCTTGAATGGCCTATGAAAGTGTCGTCAAGCGGTAACGTTATACAGTGTTTTGCACGGTGCCGGCTCAGGTCCTAGCGGAAGATGCCGGGGGTTAAATCGAGGCGCATCGAGCTCGAATCGAGCTAGTACTTTAGTGGGTTAAGTTAACACGGGTCAGAATCCAAGTTTCCCCTCCACGTTCAGCCCTGACCGGCCTGATGATTAGCAGCGGTACCGCCACTCCAAAATGAGCCAGGTCTGATTCCTTGGTTTTCAAATGCTAGTCTTACAACCGACAGTTTTGATTGCCATGCGC
>QGOI01018584.1:0-21504 GCA_003313885.1 Boletus sp. MG55 | reverse complement strand
GCAACGCAAGGGTTGAACGTTGACCCCGGTCGTCGTTTTCAGGTGGACAACCCGACGTCGCTCGAAAACGTGGAAACCAAAGTAATGCCCGCTTCTTTTTCATGCTCGCCCGTACACACGGTTTGAACGATGCCCCGCACAGTGGATAGACGAGATTATCGAGTTTTGTCCGGGAGTCAAGGTATATCGACGCTTCGTGTGGCGGGACATGACTGAACGTCTTCCGATAGCTCGTCCTTGTCGGTCAGTCCTTTTTGGACTGGATACGGATGTGAAGCCGACTGACCAGCAAACGCAGCACTCAAGTGTGACCTCCGGGACGACAGAAACGTTCGAGAGCGACTTGCTCGTTATGGAACGCACTCGGTACAGTACGAAGAAGGTCTCGCTGTCGCACGACGAATAAGAGCGTCACGGTACCTGGGTGCGTGTTTGACCGGCTTCCCTGTCCGGTACATGATCCCGACTGACCGGATGTTCATGCAACAGAATGCAGCTCGAAACACAACCGGGGGGTCTCTGAAGTTTTCTATGAAGCTGCACGGGTATCGCTGAGCACGCGAGCCAAGGGGCCAGGAGGTGGTTGTATAGTGATGTGACATGGACTCGTCGTTCGAGATCATTATACGTTCCTTCGCACTCTTTTTGGACGGCACAGTATGCATCTTATGGATTCTTTTAATTGCTTCTAAATCTCGCGCGAGACGATATCCCAATCCTTTTACGGATGCTTGTCTTTAGTCTCTATCCCACATGTATTTCTTGACGAGGGTTCTTCCGATCACCACGAGGTCGAGTAAAGATAAAAGAATCCATTATAGCAAATCGAAGAGCATGCATTACGATACAATTCTAGTCCCTCGATGGATGAATATCATATCACCGCGAATCAATAGTAACCTGTCATCATGCTCTGCCAACAAGCTTCAGTATTCTGTCCCGTCTCACAGAAGAGAAATACATACAGGGGTCATATTCATGCCCATACCGGTCCCGTTCACCATTGAGGGAGCTTGGGTTGGGTATCTACGCGAGAATGTTCAGCGATCTGCAACGCGATCGAAGCAAACCGATTAAAGCAAACTCGAATACGAACCCGTTACCTTGAGTGATAAGTAAGCGGTTGAGAGGGTTGATGATGGGCTGTTCGGCCTCTTGCTCCTCCTTTGCAATGTCCTTCTTGGCCCGTTCGCTGACTTCCTTCTCGAGCGCAGCCAACTGGAATATAGTGAATCACCGTTCCGTGTTGATAATGGGACGGAACAAACCCTTTCTCGCATCGTTCTCGAGACCTGGATCTTGTAGGGCATGTAAAAGTCGTTGAGACCATGTTGCCACGAGAGTTCCTCCACGACGTCGGGTCGCAGAAGGTCGAAGCACACATAGAGGACAGCTGCGAAGCACTCCTTGTTGCCAATGTCAACAAAGTAAGAAAGGAGGTCCTCCCCAACTTCGGTGGAGGCTGAGGCAGCGGCAGTGATGATCGCATCTTTGTACAACTGATCTTGCTTCGACAGTGATATCGACTCTTCCCATCGTGAATTTTTCTGCAGGGGTGTGAACATCTTGGACAAGTGAGATAAAATGACCATACCTTGTAAAGATGTGCAGCTAGCCGCCTGAACTCGAGAAGGTCGTGTTTCTCTAACCGTTGAGCAAGAGCAATGTTGTTGAAGTTGTCAAAGCTGTCAATCGAGTCCCGGAGGGTCTTGTAATCCTCCTCTTCAATGAGTAGGTCATTGTAGGCGTCGTTGACTGCCTCGATGTTTAACTGCAAATGTCGTCGTATTGACTTCAAGTGAAAGCTCAAGGTTGCGAAATACTTACGTTTTGAACGGCGATGAGATATGAGCGAATGAGGGGAATATGGTCGATTTGACGGAACATGCGCACAACACGGGAGTGATCTATGCGGGAAATCATGACACTTAGGAGATCCGTCAAGAGGGTAGGCTGCTCTTGTAGGTAGAACGTGAGAGCTTTGTAGTAGCTATAGCATGCCCCGCATTAGCACATGGGATCAAGGGACCAAAAAGTGGTTCGTACATCTCGACGTTAGCGACGTGGACAACCACATCCTTGAACTGATTGTGCTCCCAAGCATCAGGGGATCGTTCGATCATGGCAAGAGCAGCATTGTCCTGGTTGGGCAATCATTATGTGAGAGGGCGAGAAACGCAAGGTGATCTCCTACAAATTCGTCATATTTTATGTAAAGGAAAACAAGCTCGGGCCAAAGATGCGCTTTCTCCGTAGTTCTGATGACCTGGTTTATAGATGACTATGTGGATGTCTCTGTATGAAGGAGAAATAACACACTTTTGGAATGTTGATACGTGAAACGAAGAGTTTGAGGTGCTCCATGACTAGGGATGGAGGCAATTAGCAAGTGAAGAGCAGTACATGGACCACACACGTTTTCCAGGTCTATATTTGCTGTACAAAATGGAGAGCTCCGTAAAGATCCCCATCTGCAAACGATCACTATAATGTCATTGGAAGCGACAAAAGGACATACGTGAGCGCGCTCTAGGCTGAGTGCCGCCTCTAACAGAGCAAGGACTTCATCGAAATGGCCGCGACGTTCGTAAGATTGTAGGAGAGCAGGCAACTCTTCCTATACAACGAATCAATTAAAACAGGAAACATCTCTTCTAGCGATGCACGAACCGCATGAACGACAATGTTCAAACCACAAATTTGAGCCTAACATGCAGGTCAACAACACCACCCTTATGCGACAGCAATGCACTCACCAAACGGAACTCTGATTTCTCAATACAAGCGGCATGAACTTGCTTCCAGACTTGAGTGTTACCGGCTTTGCGAGCGCTTTCGACGGCAGCCTGGTTCTCGCCCAAATAAATGAGGGTGGTAGCTAAGCGAGCCCAGTTGGAAATGCTCGTAAAGAGCAGCTTGGCAGCCTGGTAGAGCTCGTCCTCGAAGCACTTCTCTCCGACCACCAAGATGTCTGCTACGTTCGTCATGCCCAAGAAATCTTCCATGTCATGTAGGCGATCAGTCTTGGCATAAGCATATGCCAGCTCGGTATCAATCTGAGGTTCGCGGAGGTGCTTGCGCGCCATCTGCAGGAAACGAACTAGATCATCATGCTTGCCGGCATGGCTCGAAATCTCGATGACTTCTGCAAAGTTCGACGGGTCTTCGGCCTTGATATACGAGTCTACAAAGGACAATCAACGTTCCCCTCGCTGGTATTCTGCGCTGGACATACCGATAGCATCTTTGATACGAAGACCATCAAGCTGAGCTTTCGCCAGGCGACTCCACACTTCAGGCTTATTGATCTTGTTAGCGTAGTCCAAACCACGATCGATTGATACGATGTGCTCAACCAGCACGTTGATTGCCATGGCGTGTTGGTCGTACTTCTTGTATACCGTCAATGCCTCCTCGTAGAGACCATGATCGGTTGCAATCTTGGCGATCTCGGCGACGTCGTAGTTCTGGAGCTTGTTGATGTAACCCACAACCTTGCCCTTATCTGCACGGATTGCTGTCAACAGCAAGAGGTTCTGGAGATTGCGGTTGTCGCTGAACGGAGATGGCTCGATTATAATTTTCTCCAGGAGTTCGATCAGTTCAATGGGGAGATCGGCTGAAAGGAAGGCTTTGACAGTAACCGAGACATCATCAGGGTCAGTGCACTCGGGTAAGGCAGTTGCGACAATCTACAAGCCATAAACATTGAACACATGTAGACCATAAGATATGCAGACCGACCTGATCGATAAGTGCTCTTCGATGCACATTGTCATGGACAAGAACTTGTGCCCAAAGCTCTGGTTGGCGACGCTTCACGAGATAGCGAGCTTGTTGCTTGAACATCGAGTTTTCATTCGTAATGGCGATGAGCTCGTCATCACAGAAGCCCTTTGCATAGGCGATGTATGCCAAATAGGGATCTCGGGCCTCACAGAATTTACCAACGACGAGGGGCTCATACAACTGTACCAATTATTGAGGGAATGATCACACGACATGGTCAAAGAACATACGTTATTTTCCTTCAAGAATACCTCGGGATTGTTATTGCTGTCAATCAAAATCTTGGCCATTGCGTTGAACACAGCAGGTTCTTGGGAACCGGACTGTACACGGGCCTCAAGCCAGGGGAGAATCAACTTCAGTCTATTCCGTTGCTCAACCTCGTTAACGAGTTCGTCGATGGGGAAATTGCCTGTCACAGAAGCTAAGAGTCCTTTGATGGTTGTTTCGTCGCAATCGACATCGAGCAATCCACCGACAACCTGGGGAGTCCTAACGGAATTGACACGTTGTACATAGACTTCGATGAACTTCGTGAGACCGTTCTGGTAGAGGTAAAGAACGAGATCGTGGACAAAGTCGAAGCGGTCGCAAACGATGATGAGGGGAAGTTGATCTTGGAGTTTTGCCTCCTTCAAGAAATTCTTGACCTTCTCCGGATTGTAATGGTTGCTCTCTCGACAGATACGCTCAACTTCACGAATCTGGCCGGTCCGAGTGGCAGCCTGGATGTACTTGAAGTGGACCTCGGGATCTTCGCTGAGGTTCACAATCGACCCGAGGTAGTAGTAGAGACCTTAGACGAATATCAATTTTGCAAAAGGATAGGCATGGCGGAGATACTCACCTTCAAACGTTTTGAAAGACTCGAACATCTCGATCAACTTCACAGGACCAAGGATATCGGAGTACTTGGTAGCAATCTGGATAACAACCTGGAGATTCTGACGGATGTTTACCCTAAGCATCTCTTGCATGCATCCCATCGACTGTTCAGTGGTGAGACGACTGAAGTAGTTGACTAGCCATTCGGGTTGGAGGCCACCAGTATGCACAATCGCGCGCTTGATGTCCGCCAAATCCTCATAATGTTCAAGAGCCTGTTGACATCAGCACCAAGGAGATCTCGAATCCAGAATGATGGGCTTACTCTTTGCAAAAGACCGGCCTTCTCGCAAAGATTGGCGATCCTAGGGCGGTCATAATGCGTGAACATTTCATTCCCAAGGATTGCGTCCGCGACCTGTGGCGCATGGACGAGATTCATTTCGAGGAGACGTGTCTGCAGGTGACCCTGCTCGGATCGATTTTCCTTCAAAGCATCCAGCAAGAAAGATGTTGCTGGCTGAATCATGTTCTGCGACATAAAAATGTCCACAACCTGTAACATGTGTCAAATACTGTTCGACAACCAGTGAGATTCCACTTACGCGCTCAATATCAACCAACGGCCCGGTCTCATCATTGACAAGCTGGGTAGCAAACTCAGCACCCTTGTCGGGGTTTGTCCTCATGACATGCTGCAAAAGGGCGACATAGTCTGGGCTATATCCAACCTTCTTCGAGTAGAGAACAATCTTATCGGTCTGACCGGTCTCTGCAAAGCAGGCGATGACCTTATTGGGTATATTCGCTCTGAGGTACACGCTCAAAGCCAAGGTCATGTCGTGCAGCCGGACGATGTCCCCAAGCTCTTCACTACAGGTAAGCTGATAGCGTAATATTAGGCGCAATCACAGCTCGAGAGGGAAGACTCGCCTTATTCTCTTTTAGCCACTTCTCGAGAAGCTGCTTGCGACCCTGTTGCAATACAGGGCGAGCGAGCTCAAGTGACTCAAAATGATTGAGTTCACCTTTCTCCAACAGGATACCGAAGTATTGGAGAATAGGAGACATGCCCCCCGGGGGAGCAGGAGCTTGTTTAAACGATTCAATCACCTGTGCTGTACGAAGAATACCCTAGTGCCCAAAAGTCAGTCTAGCGGCCGCCGTTGGTGATCAGACATGTGCGTACGCGAGGAGAGTTCGCGGCTATCTTCGCTGCTTCGCTATATTGACCGGAAGAGAATAGTTGCTGGTACTGCTTGACGTAAAGATCATCCGCACCGGGTAGATTAGCACGACTGGCAAGTTTGAACGCGAGTTCGGTATTATTGAGCGTCGTGAGGATGTAAGGGACGATCGTCTGCTCGTCGACGCTGACTGATAGAACCTGCCCTTTCTTGTTTACACCGATGATCCCGTGGGTAGCCTCATGCTCTGCCGTGACAAAGATCGTCTCGCCGGATATGCGATTCATATAAACACATGCACCAGACTCCAGATCATAAAGGTGGATGAAACCATATTTGGTGACCAAGAAGATAATGCCGTGCTTTCTGGACACTTGCATGGCGACGGGGAAGTCATTGGTAGCTTCGGGAGGGAAATAGACATCAACTGCCTTTTTCACGAAAGGTGGGTCCGGTGCGGTGTGGTCAATCTCCACAACATGAAGCTACACGACGTTCCCTGAGCTAGTATCGAACACTTTTAATGTGTCGCGTACCTTAGCACCAGTCGCGGTTCGAACTGCAAATGTGAATAGCTTTGTCGCGGACTGGTGACCATCGAGCTTTAGCTCCGCAAATGAAGCGGCATGTCCTTCGATGGGCTGGCTGACTCCGCGCTCTCGACTATATAATTGCATCGCCCCTTTAACCTTGAACGCGGAAGGATTCGTTGAATTGCTGGAGATACCGATTAATACCAGCCACTTCTCATCAGACGATACACGGTAGTTGATGATCTGCGCTCCCGCAAGTGTTGGGTGCCGGTCGAAAACCTTTTGCGGGGGTGACGTCTGATCCCCAATTGACCAATGATAGACGGAGGTCTCAGTGACCATTCCGATCGTCGTCTCGGATACCCATTTCCAGAACACGACGTCCTCGCTGTTGGCGTGAGACTTGACCTTTTGCTTGGTCTCGATATTGAAAATTTGCAACGTCCGGCCAGCTGTGGAGGAAGCTATCAATGTCACTGTACCACAACAGGTGTTAAGACATACCCTTTAGCGCGAGAATTTTCTTGGAAGGATGCATGATTGCGGAGTCGGCACTGATCGGTCTCCGAAGAACATTGTTTGCGTCGGCGAGGTCAATTATGACGACTTGATTCTGGTCATTGACCTTTTCGCGTACGCAAATGAAGTGGTCGGATTCTAAGGTCAAGGTCTACAGAAGACTCGGTCAGAAGTTCGTGGGTGCACATGGAACGGGCCTCGACTCACCTAAGAAACAAGGTGCCAGGCAGGAAACCAAGCAGATTGAGCATGCCACTGCGGCTTGAACTTGGCTGCGCGTACCTGGAATGAAATTGAAGCTGGCTGAACGCCCAGACTAGAGAGCTGCAGATGCTCGCAAAAGGCGATGGGTTTTGAGATGTCCGCCATGATCAAAGTGTCACTAACAGCCGTGTAGAACGGCGAAGGAGAAACTTGGTCGACGTGGGTTGTTGAGGTGTTGAGGTGAGCAACTCAGCCAAGTGACGACGGCAAGGGTATTAAAAGTTTACTCTTGTTTGGCTCACGCTGCATTGCCTATCTGATGTGCCAGGTACTACTACTATGGAGAACAGACACCAAAGGTATTTCTACTGTTCAGCAAGGACCAGCGCGACCTCCAAGTCCTCCCCTTCTGATGCTGTGGTCGGCGGAGGTGTATTGCCGTAATACAGGCGCTGCGCCATGATCGCTGTTTATTTTGTGGCAGGTAGTCGGTAACACGTAGAGGATGCGTGTCGACGTCACGACTCACCTGTGTCTACAGACAGTTGAAATATCGCACAAACCTTAAACTGCACGGACGACCCTTGCAGGAAGAAGTACGCTGTCCTGGATTGGTGGTATCAGCGGATGCCAGTCGTAGATCCAATGAATGGTCTGACTTGAAAGCATCTCCACCCACCCAACCGATCATTGTAGAGGCACGGAATCCATAAAGTGACTTGTGCTTGTAATTACTGCTCATGCAACACACATGAGGCCATCGCTGATCCACAATCAAACACACGAACCTTATGAGTTGTGGGAGGGGTAATGTGCTCTCCAATCCCAGAGCAAAGAACCCCAATAGCGAGATATAGAGCTCGGACCGCTCAAATATCAAGAAGATTATCGCTGAGCAGAGTCTGTACAGAGTTTAAGTTAATGAAAACAGGAAGCATGCAACAGCTTCTTACATGATACCGGCAAGAAACTCGATGTACTGCGTATATGACGACCACTGCCAAAAGGAAAATGGTCGTGGGGATGATGCGTAGTTCCCTGAGTTCGTTTTTGGACGATAATGGAGGCAGAGGAACAATAATACGAGCTGTCGATTGATGCCATCATGGTCACACGATCTCATTGTGTATACGCTTAATGGGGCGTACCTGCGCAACGACCATAAGAATTGACTGAAGCAGCAAGGCAAACTCGAACCGAGCACCCAACCAGAAAAAACACCGAGTGATATTGGCAATCAACCTATGGTGTACGCCGTCAGCATGTTGTGCAAATGAAAATGACTGTTTAACCGGGCTCACAGAATTGCACAAACGTCACGAGAAAAACCTGTCGAGTCCCTCAAAGGTAAAACAGGCCGGTATGAACAACTACACCTATGCGAGGCACGTAGGATAGCTTACTTTTTCCTGACGATGGACACGGCTTGATCTGCGTAAACGAGAGGAGGCCCAACAGCCATCCCGACAGAGGAAACCACGGCAATCCATGAAGGTACCATCGGTGTGACCAGAAACAAAGTGTGCTCGTCAACTTGAATGCGGAGACTGCGGAGCGTACTCCGGGTCCACTGAAGGGGAGGCTGGTATGACTAACCGTTAGTAGTAACAGCTAGGTGACACTGCACTTTACAGACTGTAGCTGACACAGTCAATCGATAGTGACTACAAAGACAAATGTCTCCAGAGAAAAAGAAAAAAAACACTGACCATGACTGATCACTACGCACCCGTCCACCGCAATTCTCTCGTGAAGCGCTCGTTGGGATTTGAGCGACGTAACAGGAACGTGGTACTTAGACTGCCACTGGGTGAATCTCCTGCAGTTGGGCCGCACGTATTGATAATTGAACCTCGATCACAAGCTTCCACCCACATCAAGAATCCAGCTGTATGGTTCTGTGCAGATTTATACGGCTCCCGTCAAATGGTTGACCAGCGTGGTTCCATCAGTGCTGAACGTTGAGTCTCATCTCGGCGTCAGAGCGATTCGGATTTAATCTCTACGACTAGTTAAAGTTTCATAACCCTTGCAGCGCCTCGTGTCTCCGCCCCTCATCACCCCCGCAATGACAATTGATACAAGACTTTGTATTCCCGTCTCTTGATGAGGATTCAGGCGTCCTCCGCCCAGGTGTTGTCCCGTTCATATCGAATCTTCTCTGATTGCCAGTGAAAATGCGATTGTCACGAGTTGCGTGACAACTGACCATCAAATATGCAATTTATGGTTCCACCCACCCGAATGCCACGGGTCAATACGAGCTGCTCTTGTGCCACTGGCAGCTCCACCGGTGGCTCGCGGGCTTCACCACTAGGTCTGTACATGAATGTTGAAAGTCATTCCTCTCCCCGAACATCATCGCGCTATGCAACCAACTTTCTCTCTTTCCTCGTTGCAGTTGAAATACCCCTCTTGAAGCATGGAGCCAGCATACCTGCAGCCTCGCTTAGCGTTCTGCGGCCGACTTCCTCCCCTTTGCCTGTAGGTGGCGTGACAGCCATAGTTCTGATCCCCTCTTGTATTCGCAGTCATCCATGACCGCACTTCTTCCTGCCCGTTGCAATACAACGAAGAGCAGAAGCGACGACATCAACGTGATACTACGCTTGTAGAAATAATGAGGAGACATCGGTAAGCAGCACCACCACCTGGATGTCCTAGTAGCGTCATACCGTCGTTGAGCTTCCCATTCCTCATAAAGAATCTGCGATTGCGAGCACGTACGCACGTTGGTTCCCCTATGATTTGGCGGAGATTTCTTTGAGACCTTTCTGTTCACAAGGGCTCGTTTCCGTTATGCTCTGCGGTGCAGCGGACCACGACAGTGGGATTCGAGGCCTACAGGAGCTACAGCCTACAGGTGGGTGGGTGCATGTCCACTTTGCAACACGTTGCATATTTTCTGGAATGTAGGCAACCTCCCCCTCTTGAATAATTTCAGCGTCGAGCATAGCGTAAAGCACCGGTACGCTCCGTGTGTAAGAACACGGATCAGGCTTTCCAAATGCCATATACTGACTCCAGCATGTTTGGTTCGAGAGCCTAGCCCCTGACCCACGCAACTTCAGTGCACCAACGTTTGTCCTCGACCGTCCGCGTCATCCGCGACCTACGGCTGCCGCGCAGCATGGAATAATCTTTTGGAGAATGAATTTGACGCCACAGATAACGGCAATTCCAATTTGGCATTTGGATATTGCTGAGGTTGCTGCAATGAAAAGGAGTTGCGATTGCGCAACGACCATGACGACAAGTCACAGAAGTTGTTCGAGAAAGACGACGATTGTTGGCAAGCTTCTGAGGGGACGATATCTGTAAGATCGTTGACGTAGGAAGTTTCATGTTCTTGAGCTGCAAGAATGCGTGAGAGCTATTTTTGGGGTAGTACCACCTCGTTGCGTCTTGGAGGGCTTTTAAAGGTTTGAGTTTGGCCACTCGGAGTAGACTACATCGTGTAGCACAAGACAGTCGTTGTCCAACCAACTTACATCGGTCCTCTCCCTGTCCTGCCAGTCAAACGACATCCGTTTCATATTCAACTTGACAGTTACTTCCGTCCCTCGTCATCAACATGTCTCCGCCTCTTAGCGAGCTCTCTCTCGACCACCCATACTCAGTCCCCGCTGCTTCAGAGAGTTCCGACCACTGCTATGACACCTACTCTTCCCTCATCGCCTCCACCAGCCCCGGTCCCGTCTCTGATTTCTATACCTCCGAAAATTTATACATGTGGCAGGACGTGGACGGCATCTATCAATGGGCTGACGCACCCGCCGCGAGGTCCGATAGCTGCCTGGGGTATTCATCACCGTCGTATTACGCATCCCCGTTTTCATCTGGTGCGGTTCCATTGGTACGTTCCCCTTGCCGAATTTTGCCTTTCAAGACTAAGCCCAGGCCGAGCAGTCTGACTACTTTGGTTACCGACACGGTGATCTCGACGAGCTTTCGCACCCCGCGACTACGCAAGACAACTTGTACATCTTTCAATTGGCCCAGCAGGTCAGGAATGGTTCCGGCCGTCCGCAGGTCCAGGACCATCGGTCCAGCATTGCACGCGCGAGCGACAACTTCCTTGCACAAGGCTCTTCTATTTTTAGTGACGGACACTCGTCCTCGAGACGTGGAAGCACTGTGGATTACCGTTCATCCATTCCACATCAAACAAGCCCTCAGCGTGACCCTCGTCCACCGTCCAGGAAACGTTCTAGAGAATCATTAGACGAAGGAAGTTACCATCTTAAGGTTGGTTCTCCGGCGCCAATCTTAAGTTCAAGCTAATGATATCTCAACGCCTCAATCTTAGGAAGAAGATGATAAGGCCCATCCATGTTTTCTGCACACGGCAAATGACGCATGTCGTCTTCCCAAACCACATATGATAGTGCCATCGCAGGCGGTGACTTCGTCCTCTGTCCGAGTTCCCCGCCGTGGTGATGCTACCGCTTCTTTGAATGCTGAATCCCACGCCCGCGAACATGAACCACGTTTGCGTCCAGAAGAGCGTTGCACGATTCCAGTGCCGAAACACATAAGCAATAAAAGGGTTCATCGTTCAAGCGAGCTTGTTCGGCAAGAAAGTGCTATTCTGACAATGCCAACAACGTGGCCTATCCCTGACGATCAGGTTATGAAAGGGGCGAAGAAGCCTGGCGAACAGAAGAAGCAGGCTTTAGCATGTCTATTCTGCCGAGAGAGGAAGATCGCGTGTGGCAGACCTCCTGCCCACAACCCTGACCAGACCTGCAAGTAAGAACATCCGTCTATTCCACCCGGAACCTGAATGCTGACGTTACCGTTAGTCAATGTGCACGCCGTCGGATCAAGTGCGAGTATCCAACTGAGTCGCGTCGTGGCCAGCACAAGCGGCGCCGTAAGCCAACGGAAAGCGAACCTACCAGTCAATCCACTGCCCGTACAAACTCGACGTCGAGTGTAGCATCAACGATGACTGCCTCTTCGTCTACGATATTAACGACCACCACCACGCCATCTGCATGAACATAGAGCCGAGCAAGATATCCTCAATCAGTACATTCATATATACAAACCTCATCAGAATTGCAGTGGCTCACCTCACGCCACCCTGCTTCGCACGGCATCAACTTGCCAAGAACAGCGGAAAGACTCGGCTATATATTGCACTAGATTCGATGAATTAAACTATTTAATATTCAGCCCTCTGCTGGCCCATGCCCTCCTGGGATGCTAGGGTCCATGCCAGTGTGAGTAGATGCATGTTTATATGGCATCCCATCATCGCACAGATCCTCTCTTTCATTAGGTCTGTACATGATTAGGGTAGATAGCTTTTGTTATTGTTCACATTATGTGTTAGACTCGAGCGCTCTGGGGTAGGCAGATACTACCTTTCAGCACCTGGTAGGCCCTCGAGGCAATAACGTATCCAGTGCTCAATGAAATCAGTACTGTAGTAGACCAGAAATGTGGCCCCCGAAAAGACCGCCAAGAAGTCGTGCTGCATTGGTCCTAGAGGTTCGTCCGGAATCATATCACGATGTGCCAGTGGTAGTACTATGATATACATCACCTTCGGCACTTAATCAAGGATAGAATATTCCAGAATGCGAGACCCAGCATGCCTGATGCACTCAGCGCCACCATCATACCAAGGACGAGGAGAATGAGCGCTTGCCACCCTATCACGATCCACTGACTATCGCACGGGACGCGGCAGCCTTGCAAGGCGAAGAGTAACCCCGCACATTGTCCTCGGCGAACACCGAATGAATGGTGGTGGGGCCTGATCGGCCCTTGTAGGTCCAGACCCTGCAAGTAGTATGATTCAGATAAGTAGGTATCCTCCGAGGTACTAGCCTGAGGCCAACGCTGATAACCCTTACCTCCTCGATCGATCGCCGCCAGGGGCGACATGAGGTATAAAGTTTTGACCGCGTCCACGCTGGACAAGACCGTCGTCAGTCGACTCGCGAGCTCCAACAGGCATGTTGGCCACGAGGCAAGCACCGCCACAATTCTCCGGGCAACCAATTACCGCTGGCACTTCCCCCAAGTCTCATCCTCAGGCTGGGGGAAAAAACGACTGGGGTAAACACGTCCGCAAAGTGGCTCGGATCTTGGTCGAGTGTCATGAAAAGATGCCATCATTTAAAGTTAAAGTCACGATAAGATCGACGACCGTGTCAGATTTGCAAGGAAATGTGATCTCGCTGCTGATTCTCGCATGGGAGCCATACTGTAGTTCCGTGAAACGAGGCAGTAACTGACCCTGTGGTGTTCAATACGTGCCAGAAAGAGGATTCCAAGTTGTACGGCATGAGAGCAGCGGCTTTATACCATGCTAGAGTTTATCAGAAGCTGATTGTGTTCAATGGCTGGCCTGCAAATCTACCCACAGGTGGAGCGTTGTGGATTGATGCGGGGCACGATCGGCGTGACCGAGGATAGATAAATGCCTCATGCATGCATATAGCTTGTTCCAATGGAGTTCCTCATCAGAAAGATAAGCAGAACACGCTCCAGCCGCGGTATACAGCAATAGATCGAGATACCAAAACCTAATTGACACAGTAGGACGGAGGGAAAAAAAAGGTAACCATAAATCCACATGTGAATATGTCCAAAGCGCTCATCATCACCTCTTCACCGGCCGTTGATGGTGGCGGTGGAGTCTCTCCGAAGGTTGGAGGGACTGGCAGCCTGTGCATGCTGCGATGAAGGCGTGGAATTGGGATGCTCGGGAATCTTCTCAATTTCTTTCTTGGCAGCCTGCCATGCTTCGAGGTTCTAGGGCAATATGACTGATATCACACCAGCATAACTCGAAGCGATAGGGTCCTACCTTCTTGCACCAATCTCTGTGGCTTCTAGCCATATTGATCGTCATCTCCCGAAGGTCTGCAACTTTCTGACGTTGGAAACGATCGAGGTCTGCTTGAATTGTTGAACTGGAATACTTCAGGTCTTGCGCCGTCAGATGAAGGGCATCTTCAAGCTTCGAGCCATAGTAACGCCGTCAGAAAATGACCGCCAAGCAATCGGATGACCTTACATGAGAGATGGTTTCACGCGTTTTACCAATACCGTTGCGCCTTGCCGTTTCCGGGTCGACGTCCATCATCCCATGTAACGTATAGCTGAGTGCATTCAGGAAACCCATTCCAGGAGCACGCCTCTTGTGAGGGCTCGGGCCAGGGTGTGGAGGGAGGTGTACCGATCCGGAATCGTCAGGGTTCTCACTCGATTGTCCCTCTGATTGTGAATCCGTCAAACCATTGACGCGACCGCGTGCAAGGGCCTCGTCAAGTCTCTTTGCCTCCCTCTCACTCTTCTCATACTCCTCTAGCATTTCACGCCTGCTCTCCAGACCATCTTGCGTCATCTCGTATTGTACGTGTTTTTGGTGCCGGTATGCAAGAAGCTTTTTTATGATAGTGGCGAACTGTGTATATTCGTGAAGGGGTTCAGAGAAGTTCTGCTCGAGCTCTTGGAGCTACAAATGAAATCAGTGACAAAAGAAGTGTGAGAAGTGAAGCAAGATGAGATGCACGCACCAATCTTGTTGTGGACATGTATGACGCATCAACGGCCTGTCCTGTCTTCTCCATCGCAGTGGCGAGGGTTCCGCTTTCATTAAGGCTGAAACCGTTCAGGGCAGCACCAAGTTCGGAGTAGTCTTGCGCAGTCTCTGTGTCATTGATGAATATACCGCTGAGTGAGCTCTATGGGAACAGAAGGACGTCATACCTGACCACCGCTTTAGCGTCCGGCGTGTGACCTTCTCCATCGGACCACTGAGGTGGTTTGCAAACTTGTTCGTAAACATTTCTGAATCAATGAAGCGTTGATCCGGGTTTCGCAAAGGATGCGTTGCCGTCGGATTGGGAAGAACTGCGTATGCAGGGGATACGTTCGGATCTGTAGGGTTGTGCGAAGGAGCCTTTAGGATATTCTTTGGCAGCATTGACAGCGGTGGTGAATTGAGTACTTCGGTCTACAACACGGTCAAGGAATGCTTAGCATAAAACGAGCACACGGCCCACCCATGACACTTCGCCTTCCAAAAATCGATGGAATACGTGTTCGTTGGACAAAATAGGGTGACGAGCAATTCGGTTCAGAAATGTCTGCAACATGCGCTTGCGTCGGGCAATCATCGCGGCGTCCTCCTTCGCCTTTGCCTGCTTTGTAGCATAGTCGCCGATGGTCTGCTTGGAAGGAATTGGGGGGATGATGAGGGTCGGATACAGCCTCACGAGGTTCAGGCGCAGAGACTCAAATTCAGAATACCGATGCTTGGCTTCCGCGGTCTGTTACATGCGAGTCCACGTCAGACACTCGATCAGTGACGCCGTGGTTGGTCCTTACCCCAGCGTGAATCACGTATGTGATGTAGGGCGTATTGGAGTTGAGGGTCGTCTTTTGAGCATCGGTTATCTTATCAAGTGCGCTCGTTAGGGAACGGATGGTGAAGACGAATGTGAAGCAGCACACACCAGAATCTCTGCGTCATCTCCAGAGTGCAGCCACCTGTCTCTATAACAGCAAAAGTCGCTCTTGTATGCTTGCTGAGGCTGCCGTTGAGTTCCTGGGGAGGGGAACGGTTTGTTTGGAGAAAGAAGACGGGCGGAGTTGGGTGGCGGAGAGGATGGGGCCGATATGTTCACCTTCGAGGTTGACGACGTCTCTGACGAGACACGGTCGATGTCGTTTTCGAATGGGTTGTCGTCCTCGAAGGTGTCCATCGCTGCTCTGTGTGACTGTGCCGCAGCTGGGGCGTTGGTGAGTTTCGTGGGCAATGCTAGTGAGACCTGACAACGATATGCGCGAGCACAGTCGACGTCGATGCCGTCGAGTAATGTCACTAGTACTCAGGCTGCGTACGGTGGGCTACACTTGCCATATTTGGACACATGTACAATTACCCAAATACGCGGAAACCTTCCAGCGCCGCATTCACCTCCTCTTGCAACGCCTCGTCCGCAGTCTCCCCTACCCCCTGCATCGCGCTCTCAAAGCCTTTGCCAAGCAGTGACGCAAACAACTCGTCAATTTGCTCCTCGTGCCAGCTCCCCTGCGTTGGCACCGGTCCCATGAAATTCTGTATCTTCTCGTGAACCTCGTAACTGAAAATAGCGTGAGCCAAGAAATAACTGCAGCTCCATGTTACCGACCGGAGTTTCCGTCCCTTGCTAGCCTTTGTGTCCACCTTCTTCTTTGCCTTTTCCTGTTTTTGTACCACCATCCAATCCTCGTTTCCGCCCGTTCCGTTTCCTCTCGCGTCAATAATGTCACGCAGTAGCTGATGGTAAAAATCAGTATCGTCAAACACTTCAGGGTCTTCTTTCCCCCCTGTCCCGTCTTCATCTGCTGTGCTGACCCGTAATCTGCTTCCTTTGCCGCGGTAGACTCTTGTTCGCGCAAGCACTTTGCTATGGTCCACAAGTGTCTCATCGATCAGCTGTGGTGCCGATTTGATATGCTGAGTCGTTCCCGAAAATGCATTGCGATTGGATGGAAGGAGGACCGACGGCGCAACGGCTAGGATTTTAGACGACCATTTGTTGAGTGTTCGAACAAGGTGGGGGTGGTAACTACCACAAGTATAAGTTTTTTCCCCAGTAGCAAACACAGGCCACGCACGCGCGTTCGAATTCTGACACCGCATGACTGGCTTCGCGCAGTTCTTCAACATAATCAGCCACCGAATAATCAGTTCGGGTGCTCCTCCGCCGTTTGCGCGGAGGGAGCTGAATGGATTCGTTCACTGAGAGCAGATGCTAAATTTGTGTTGAGCAGGAATTATCTCTGTGGGAAGGGTCACACCTGTTGAAAATCAAATATCTCGTCCGAAAGTAATCGTGCTTCTTCTAACATTTTTACAAGAGGAATATGCACTTGTTGATTGACAGTATCTTGCGGCACCTGTTCGTTCGTGAGACAATTTCAAATTAGAAATGGATGGCTACTTGCGGGAGGGAGGCGGTTTCCAGCCGCGACGGATTTTTGTAGGCGAATGCGGGCATCAAGAAGCGAGTCCCAGAGGGCCTGGACGCAAAGATATAGATGAAAGAAATATGCCAAAAGAATTCGACTTGCAATCTGTCGTGAAATGGCTTTACCCTTTTCACGGTCCTCTTCTCGGGTTTTACGGAGACTGGAGGATAAGTCACTGTTTTGTTTGGATGCGCTGGGATGCTCAGTTGACGTGTCAATGGTGGTGCGCGTGTCCGCCTCGAGCTTTGTTCCAGTCTCACGAATGGAACTACGTGTCTCCGGATGTACCTCCGAGACGTGACTACCTGACTCCGCATTCTCACTGGCAGAGTCTGAATTACTCTTGCTGTCGTCGGACTCGTCAAGCATAAGTTTTCTTGAGGTCTTGGAGCCGTCATATTTTGGGTCTGAGAGACTGTCGTGGAGCTTGCGTAGGGACGAAGGACTGATTGAATAAGTACAGCTTATGATCCAGGTGCAGGTGTCACATTGGCGTACCCAACATCAAAGTAATGTGCTCGAGCGGCACTGTTATCTGCTACATTATCAGGATCAGGATCAGGATTGATACCCGTGGCCTGGACGTCCTCGGGGTCAAAGTCTAGATGGGTCAGCTGGGAGTCGAAGAAGTAGAGAGTTAACTTGCCTATTGGAGCGACGTCCTCGAGCTGGGCGATTTGCTGGGCGAGCGACAGGCCTGAAAAAAGTCCATGAAGTGCTCGCCGTTGTGGTTGACGACGAAAAGCACGTTCCATAAATCTTCACTCGGGGGCTCTTCGAGAAGGGAACTCCGAGAGGATTTCGCACCAGCCTTGGTCTGTTTACATAATTATTACTATACGTGCGAAATTATTCGAGCAAGATTTCCTCTTCCCTTTACCATCACCGTCCCCAGCGACACACGACCAAGTGGCCTGCAGCCACTGTTAAAAGTTATTTGCAAACTAGACAAATTTCAATCTGGATTCGAAACCATCTCCATGTTTTTTATCGTCAAAAAATGCACAGAAATCGCGTTTCAGGTGAGTGCCATTTTTTTTTGTAGCAGCTCATTTTGGAAGTCGGTTCTGCTTCTTCCTCTCCAACGCCGTCAGGCGTTTTTATCTGTCACGCGACAGCTCCCATCGCACGTACCTTGTGTCACTGATTTTTTTACATGTAATATGATAGCCTGTATCTTGGCTAGTCACTCCCCTTCCCGTCCTTGCTTCTGTGATTCGCCTCGAGGTTGCTCCACCTCATAAATCTCCTTTGACGTCTTCCCCTGTCCCTCATACGTACGCTTGTATACTCACTCGGATACTTACGCAGGCTGTTCAAAAAATTCCCCCTCAGTCATGCCTCGTTCCCCCAACCGTACCGTCGCCGTCGCCGTAAATCCTCTCTCGCCAGACGACGACGAAGACAACGACATTTGTCCCGTGTGCGATGGCGATTGCACATGCAACAACAGATCTCGTCCCCTCCTTCCCCCAATCGTCAGCCATGGAAGTGCGCGCTTTGTAGCTACACCGACCGCATCAACGATTTCCTCCGCGCACGCTCCCCGAGTACAGCCTCTCAAAATCAAGCTTACCGTCCCTCCCAGTATTCAGAACAAGGCGCGCTCTCTAGGATCTGCGCCAAAGAAATCTCGCATGGAAGGTTCTTCCGCAGCGTCCAACGGAGTTGCTGGAAGCAGCTCCGCAGCATATCATCCCACCGGTACCTCTTCCACCACTGGCCATGGACGGCACAATTCATCAGACGCAGTGGGTACAAAACGCAGGGGCCGCCCTCCCAAGACGATCGTAGTTACACGCGATGGGACCACGAATGCCGCTGCCGATCGCCAAATTTGCGGCAACGAGGTCAACACGTTGCCACAATCACAATCTCATCTATCATCACATACTTATGCCCAACGGTCCATCACATCACGGGCTACACGCCCACAGGCCGAGACCTCGAAAGTAAATTTAACTGCCTCGAGGCGAACCGCAAAATCCCAGGCCAAAGGCACGATCGCAAAGAGAACGGCTCGCCCAAAGAAGAAGCAGGATTTTCTCAGCGACCTGTCCGATTCTGACCTTCAGCCAAGCGATAATTCGTCTTTGGGACGGTATCCTACCTTTGTCTCGGCTGATGGACTGACATCGGAGGCCTCCGACTCATCCGAGTCTGAGTCTGACTCAGATGCATCCGGTTTCGGCTCCGACTCCTCGCTAGCGGCAGAGGAAGAAAATTACATTGTCGCGGAACAAAGGCGTCACGACAAGGCTCGCATTCGTCGCGAGTTGCTAGGAGACGACGTTCCCAAGCACAAGGATTCAAACGATAATTGGCTCATCCGTCCTCGGAAGAAAAGTGTTGATCTCAGTGATGCGGACATGGAGGGTGACAGCGACGATGTTACAGAGGAGGACGAAGATGAAGACGAGGAAATGGAGGACGAGGAAGAGGACGAGACGGATGGTCAGGCTTCAAGGGTGTACACTGGCCTCGCGACCGGGTGGTCGGATGACGAAGAATCCAGTTTCGATGCCGATTTGTTCTTTGCCAATCTCACAGATACGTCGTCCGACGATGGGTCCTCTGAAACTGATGGCAGTCTTCACGATTCTGCCACCGACCCTCTCGCTAACAGCGTCACCAGCGTGCGGACCGCGGACTTCGAAGTCACAGAGGCGTGGGACGGACAGGTCGTTTTCACAAATGGTTCAACCGACGGTCATGGTGTCCTCGATCTCGCATTCGAGGCCAATGCAGCTCAATTAGTTGCAGATAGCGCTTCAATCAGCCATGATAGTGACGTTGAAATGCGCGCCAGTGACGGTGCCGAGGATGACTTCGACGACGGTGACTCCGAGCTTGGAGCAAGTGACGGGGACACTACTGAGGAGGAGCTCGTTGACGAGCAGGGACTTCCCACTTCTCGTGCGATGAGACTTTTCCAGTGGCCAACCAGCGTCTCGTCTATCAACCCCATGTCAACGGTCAGCCCTAATGTTTCGCCCGCTCCGTTCTCTAGGCGCCACCCGCCGTGCACCATGCTAGAGTCGCCCCGCCCTGCTGACATTCTGGCTGGTCAAGTTTTCTGGGAGGAGACGGACCAGTCGCGACAAGATAGTACGGAAGGTAGCGCTGGAGAAAGCCCCCGTCCTATTACCAGAGATGGGATACCTTTCATGGGCCAGTTTTGCCTGGAAGGCAGCGTACCGCACCAGACTGCCGTCCTTACTGGCATGAATAAGAACGTACCGTCTCCATACCCCCTCGGCCGCAGGCGCAGAAGGTTCTCCAGCAGTGCCGGAAGCTTCAGCAGTGTACGTGTCTTACGTTGGGTCGTGTCTTGGAGCCTCACCCGAAATTATATAGATGGATCTCCGCGGTCGCACAGCAAGGTTATCCATCTATCCTTCGTTGCCTCCGCCTTCGGACGAACCATCATCCGAGACTCCTCCTGGTATCGGTCTTGGTGAACCGATTAAACTGGATGACGTCCTTGACTCTACGTTCCTCGACTCCGAACCTGAGACGCACATGCAGAGTAACCTTGATAGTGAAGGCGAGCAGAGACTCGCTCAGAGCTTAAGTCGCTGGGACCGTGTGCCTGTCGGTGCCTTCCGTCTTACTAGGGAGCCTGTGGCGTCTACCTCCGACGTTCCTACTTCGCCGGGCTGGACCTCTGAACCCGGCAAATCCTCTGTCCCCAACTCGCGTTCGTACGGGAACGCACTGAAAAGTAGTCCCCTCCATACTATGCTCTGGCACGACAAGAGCGCTGTCAAAGAGAACCCCCGCAAATCAAAGGGAGTAATTATTTCACCTGTGTTACTCCCTGTCCGCGACGGCGACCGTACACCCACTCATGTTCCATATCATTATGATCTCCATTCCAACCATCGCCAACAACAACACACACCTTTCAAAAACCGAAAAGAGTCTCGCAGGGAGATGAAGATGATGAAGCGCAAGACTCATGCGCCCGCTTACAAGCACTACGATCACCACCAGCGACACCATCGTCGGAACCACCACCCGAACACGAAAATGCGGGGCAACGCATCAGTGCAACGCCCTTTTTTTAGCTCACCTACCTCCGCTCCGGTGTTGAACATCTGAAGTCCGCTCTCAAGTTGTATTTTTTTGCTGTCACCCATTCCATTCCGTGCTCATGATCGATCTCACTCTCCATATCCACTCACTAGCAGCATATTCATAGTCAGTGCGTTTTTCTCTTCTCTATGTATCTGGGTATTGCGCATATATCCGTGCATGATTCGACGTACACTTTGTTGGAGCCCAAAAATTCTTATGATCCTTTCCCCCTGATGTGCACTATGGTCGTTGTACTTATTTCTCAATGTGCGCCTGACCTAGTCTTACCGTTGTATTGTTGACGAACGAGAGGTGTATGTTGACCTAGGAATTCGAGTTTTATCGTATAGTGCACCGTAAAATGCAATCACAACGACAGACCGAGA
>QGOI01018555.1:0-11492 GCA_003313885.1 Boletus sp. MG55 | reverse complement strand
ATCTATCTGTTCCTCGAGCTCTGCCTCTCGTGCCTGGAACATTGTAATCTTGTAATCCCTTTGTAACCTTTTGAGTTGTTCGTTTCTCGCCGTCTCCTGCATTTTGAGCACAGTAACACGCTCGTCGTGTAAATCACACGCGACGCGGTATTGCTGTATTCGATGGAAAACCTGCATCGTGTCACATCCCTCAGCCCAAGCCTTCCTCTCGTCCATCCATTTCTGACGTTCACCCAACCATGTGCTGCGGTCCCCCTCCCAGGACCTACGCTCGGTGTTGAGCGCAAGGATATCAGCGGCAGACTTGGAGATATCATCATTGAGGTTTTTGATCGTCTGCTCGAGGGAACGGTTATTCTGGACGAGGTCGTTGATGTGTGCGAGCTGCGACGCGACCATAGCCTCATGGGGGGTGGCGGTCGAGCCGGTGGCTGTTGAGGAAGTAAGTATCGACGTCGTTGCCGTTGCCCGGACGGGAGTAGAATAGTTTCGCGTCCCGGGGGGACGTCTTGCAGGAACCCCCGAGACAGACTTGGTTGGTTTGACGGGTGAACGCGTGATCATCTTGTGAAAGGACAAAGCGTCACAGTAGACGAGAAAGAAGGTGTAGTGTGTCACCTAGAGTGTATCAGTATCTCGTCCGGAAGGTAAACGCACTTCTGTGTCACCAGACGGGTCAGTGGCATTCGACCAGACAATCTCATCAACCTTTGCGCACGCTGCATGATTATGTAATACAGTGGCCCTCCTTCCGGTGGTATAGTACTTGCCACAGCGGCTCATTCTGTCTGATACCGACGGTCCTTCCGAATCCGAGTCTCTTAATTTGCAACCTAGTATAATCAATCTGGACCAACAAAGTGGCACAACATGTCCATTCCGGGACCTATCATGGTGTTTTGGGACAGCTGATGATGACTGGTCTTCATTTCTTAAGAATGCTGCCAAAACAAAATGGATGGAAGTATCACAGAATGTCATAGTAATACGCCCTTGTGTCAAAACAGTTTACATGTGTACCTCACTTCACCTATGTATGCCCTAGCACGGGCATCGGTTTATACCCCTCTTCCAGATATTGAATTTCTTCTGCCGACAATTGCACGTCAACGCCGGCTTCAATCGTTCATCAGATCATGGAACTCTCAGTGACGGTTAGTGGAGAACGTACCAATGATGTCGTGGAGGTTAGCCAGACTCGTCGTACCAACAATGGGAGCGGTAACGCCTGCAACGCAATAGCTAAGCAGGTTGAACGAGACATGCAGAAACTGGGATTAACCGTCTTTGGTGAGGATCCATGCAATCGCAACCTGCGCCATGTTCACACCCTTCTTTGTTGCTACTTCTTCGACTCTGGCATGCGAATGAACACACGGGGATTCATGGAGGTCAACCAAGAACGCACCGGTTGATAATAGTTTCGTACGATGAAGCAGTCGCATAGTTGACGATGAACCTGGCGTGTATCAGCAGCAAGACCTCTCAGCTTGAAGATCGTGACATTACCAGTCATTCTGGCCTCGGTTGGTTTGTTGGCCCAGTGGTCTGGTAAGTGCGCCACGAGCGAGTGGAGACCAAGGGATCGAGCCAACACCAAACATCTTGAGTGTAGGGAACATTTCCCGCTCTTCTTCACGGTACAGGAGACTGTAGTGGTTTTGCATGGAGATGAAAGGCGTAAGCTTGTTCGTGATCGCATAGTCTGGTTTAAAGCTTATGAGCAACCCTTTGAATCCATATACGTCTTTTAGTCCTCACTTTGCATAGCCTGGACTACGAATCCAAGTGTGAATACAGACACACATTACTGGGTGAAAAACTCACACTGGTATGCCCAGCAAGAGCTCATTCCGATGTAGCGGACGTAGCCCGCTTTAACGACATCGTGAAGGGCTTGCATCTGGATAAATGCAAATGGGGATTGTTGAGGAGTTCGCAAATTCATGCGGCGTACTTACGGTCTCTTCAATCGGCGTCTCCATATCAAATCTATGGCCTGCAGGTCGTCGATGAGTATCAATTCCCGCACCTGCCAGATACTCACATTGAAGGAGGTCTATGTAATCAAGCTGAAGGCGTTCCAGACTCTTCTTCACACTTGCGAATATATGTTTGCGACTCAATCCATGTTGGTTCACGTAACCGTTCTGATCAGGATCTTTTCGACCGGAAATTTGATTGATGCTATACTCGTGGCCAACGACATTGTAAACCTGCAGAGACTTGAGTTATTGTCCTACTTGACCACCAAATGCAACCCACCTTTGTCATCACAACGATTTCATCACGAGGCAGGTTGAGTCTTTTGATCGCCCTTCCGAGAATGACTTCCGAGTAGCCATTCGAGTAGGTCTGGAGCGGCTCAGATAAATGAAACAGGATACATAAGATAAACTCACATCGGCTGTATCAAATGTCTGAATCCCAGCTTCGTATCTGTGCAACTCCGAGGTTGAGATCGCTACGACTCTTGAAGGATAACGATTATGACACTCACGCTGCCTTTATATGTTCAACGGCTTCCTCCTCACCCAAGACCCACTCCTGCCACCCCTTATCACCGTATTGCATAGTCCCAAGGATGATCCTTGAGACCTTTAAGCCTGAATTTCCAAGCCTCACTGGTATTCCTCAGATGTTAATGCATCCCAAGTTACCGATTCAGTCAACTCACCATACGGAATTTTCTTAGTGGACGACATTGCTGGTCCGCGCTGACGATAAGTAATGCAGTTCAAGCCGTGGATCTGTATCATCCATACCCCATTTTATGTGTTCAGAAATCTTCGGGTTCTCACTGCCCTATTCATAGCAACCTTCTGACCGGCCAAACTGGCACCTGACGCGGACGTTAGGCGAATCGGAATCGCGTTCGACCCATTTAGATGACCGTGACTGAAGACTTGTACTATCGAGGGCTAATAATTTAGGCTGTATCCGGTGTCCTTCGTCGTACCATTTCGAGGGGTCGTGTCGTCTAGATTTTAGGACATGTAGACACTCAGTACTGTCCTAGCTCCAGGCTACCAGTACAGTGCTTGATATTCTGCGTACCTTGAAACCGATGCCTTGCCAAGCGAATGATGTGATAGGGAGATTTCCATCTCGAGACGTAATCTCGTGCGAACTCCATGGACCTGAAGGCCCGGACGTGGAGAATATCGAAGACACGACAGTGAAGGACTCGGAGGTAACCCAAACGATTTTAACCTCTTTTAGCGCGGCGGCACCCGTTATTTTCCCCGGCATTCGCAATCGCAGACCATGGCACCGCCGACTAGGCTAAGACCTCATCTCAACGACCTGCTGCAGAAGAACCTCGAACTCGAGCACGTAGTCGCTGACCTGCGGCACCAGCTCACACAGGCCTCCGCAAAATGGGCCGACGAACGAAAGTTGTTGGCGGTGGGATGCGACACACTCATGGCATCCTTTGCGAAATTCCGTGCACGGCTAGACGTTCATCCTTCGGATTGGGGTGACTCAGAGGGAGAGGTTGAACAGAACCTTGATGCAGGAGTACAGGGCGAGGAAACTGGGGAGATTGATAACGGGATGCTTGAAACAGAGGGGGATCAGGGATCGACGGTGGAAGAGGATCTTCGCGAGAGATGCCACGCGCTCGCTGCCGAACTTCAGGTAAAGGAAGAAGAGTTGGAGGAGTCTCGCAGGAAACATGAAGCAGCTGAGGTGCAGTTTGGGACTCTTGTATCGACCGTCTCGTGTACCTCACACTAAACAATTCTTTTAGGAGGAACTACAACGTGTTCAACGATTATTGGAGGCTCAGAGCGAGCAACTTCAGGAAGCCCTTGCCACTGCCCAGGCAGATACTGACGGTAAAATCTCTCCAGAGCGTACACCTGACGATATCTCGGCACAAGCCAATCCTTCTAAGACTGAGCTCGAGGATACGCTCAAAAGACTTGACCTCGCAAACCAGGAGATAAATCGTCTCAAGCAGCTGCTGCAGCAATGGCAGAAATACGGAAACGACTGGAAACGGGAAGCTCAATTAGTGAAGGCTCGCGCATCTGAACTAGAACTACGAGAGTTGGAGCTCAGCACACAAATTAAGGTAGCAGAAGAGCATATGGTCCTTCCGGAAACGGACAGGCAAGAGATTCAAAGGCTGACCAGTGCACTTGCAGATCAGACAGTTTGTTCTCCATATTCTCTGAGACATGCTGCGATACCCATATCTTCGTTTGCTAGGCAGCGATGGAGCAGCAGCGTACTGCTTGTCAAGAGTCTGTGAAACGAGTTAACGATCTTGAGGCCATGGTCGCCCTCCTCCGAGCTCAATTATCGCAGCAGCAGCTTGCCTCTTTTGACTCTGCGCAAAACCAATCTACACCGGGACCGTCGAATCCGCCACAATCTCCAACGGTAATAGATATTTACCCGCAGCTTGAAGGATCGTATCTCACATGCCTGTAGCCGCACGCGGATACCGACACTAACAAACGTAGCGATATGATCATGTTGAAAATCCCATTTCGTGTATGTATCACTTGACCGCTGATTGCTTGGTATTCTCTTCTCATAGTGGCAAATAAGTCCATCAGGAAGCCATCAGCGGAAAATAATGGACCTCAGGATGAACAACGAAATGTACGTGGACAACATCTCTCCACGCATGTTACCCACATTGGAAGCTAGGTATCTTCTTCACCACAAGCTCCCGCCAGTTTCTCCGCTCTTGTGAGCCCTGCGCCACAGACAAGCAACAACCCTCCGAATTTCAATCTTGCTGACTGTGAACTCTGCATTCATACGTGTAACCCGCTCCCTTGTCGAAATGAGGCTCAATCCTTTCTGTGGCCGCGCAGGCAGACATCTCTACCCCGCCACGCGCTTTCGACGAAGAAGCACCGTCATTGTACGCCTGACTGCCCAGGTTATCGGCTTTTGACTATGCCAGTGGCAGAAGCTATGAAGCTACCTCGCAGAGCCAAGTGTCGCCCACCATCGGAGGCGGAACTGGCTTTGGCTGCAGAAGAAGCTAGTAAAATATTACCGAGTGAACCATCAGGCGAGCAAGGGACCGGGGATGGGGGAGCAATTGAGCGCGAAGGTCCAGGAGAGCCTGAAGAGCCTGAAGAGCCTGAGGGGGGGTCAACACGGGAGGAAGAAGTCGTTCAGGACAGGGGAGAAGAACAGTCACCGCGACAGACTGAAGTTCTGCTTCTGGGGAAGCGTCGGCGGTCACGCCCAACAGATTCAGAGGAGTCCCAGCGCTCTAGGAAACTGAGGCCACGGTTTTCCATAATCGCAAAACGGTGATGACGGTGCTGATAGACTGAAGCGGGCACGATAGACGAGAAGAATATTTGTATTGGAAGAAATAGTTGCTTCACATAGTTGTGTAGTCTCGAAATGTTTCCGAAAGCACGCTGAATGTAGCCAGTGACTTTATATGTGGAATAGCAAGAATACATGGTATCTCTGGTATGTACTCTTTCACGGGCCATGAAGCGAGATGAATCCCTCGTCCGGCCCAACCCTCCCGGTGCGTCTGCGAATGTCCGGAGACATACTACCCATTCCGCCAGCTGTACGAGGATCACCATAGAAATGGCCTGGAGAGATTGGATTGAATGCTGTCTGTTGATGCTGTGGGTGACGAGGAGAACCGTAGGCGTAGTTGGGTTGGATCGCAGAAACAGAAGGATTTCGAGCGATACGAGGGGACTCGTGGCGAAAGTCCGGAGGCTGCATCGAACCCAGCCGTGTGGGGACTTGGATGTGGTCCTCCTCTTGAGGACGTTGCTGTTTCAGCACTTCGAGGAGCCGGGTAGGATCGTAGTAGAGAGCTGACCCAGAGTCAACTTGGAATCTACGAAACATCAGACGCTCGTATGCAGCGGAACCACAGAGGTTTTACTAACTGTTGGGTCCCCACGTCCCACTGTGGCCCCCGTTGTGCGCGAGCACTAATCAGGAGTGAATTCCATTCCGAAGCAGCTTCCTACAGTTTCATTAGTATATGTCTTGTTTTGGAGGGATGAACTGACGATTGATTGTGCCAAAGCGCCTGCTGGTGGATCGTTGTTGTGTAGGTAGCGTACGCGGGGCCGTTGCTTCGCAGACTTAGCGGCGTGTTCTTTCCGGACGAGATTTTCGACCGACAGGCTGAATTTGAGACCTATGCGCTGAGCCCCATGTCGTGGAACCTTGACTACTAGAGTTTTAGCTGATTTTCCCCGAGCCATTGGCTAATTAAATGTCTTGTCGTCCTGACGCAAACCTGATGGGCCAGTGGAGCGCTGAACTTGTGACTTTTTCCACATGACCTCCATATGGCAGTCGAGTCACTCATCACCGACTCTCGCCGCAAAGACAAAGACAACTAATTGTGAACAAACGGTTTGGCGAGCTTATTCGATCACCACCGAACGCTAGTAGTGCCAGACTGACAGCGAGAATGTAAGCGGCCAATTCGGAAGCGAATACCATTGACGTGTGTTATGGTCTCAGCTGATCGAGAACGGTCGCTGCAAGGCAAAAGTGCTCGAGCCTCGAGCGTTTGTACTTACCTCCACCACAATTATGGCTAGTCTACGTCGGCACGCGCTCTCCAGACATACCCTCCGTCAGCTCAAGTTCATCATCCCTGGCGCAGCCGTCACATTTCTCCTCAACACTCATCGCATCCTCTTCGGGTTGCTTTCCACGCGCAACGCTAGCCCAGGAGACTGGTCGAGGTGAATTGACCACCTGCTCATGCAATCTTGTTCTGATTGACCATGAACAGAACAGTTGCACTCATTGCATCGTGCCTTGGCGGTCTCGTAATCCTCTTGTTCCTCTACGTTTTGCTCGTGCACTGGCTCCGAGGGGTTGAGCCCGACGTAAGTCTGCACAGCTATTTGCCCTGTTGCCTCCTCAGACTCTTTCAAAGTACCGTTCGTGGAGGCAGTCTGGCGTCCTTTCACGCGTCATTCCAACTCTGACCGCTGCCATCCTCGCTGGCTGGTCCCTGCTTTCCATCACGCTCGGAAAATGGTCTGGTCTAGGATACTTGAAGGGCACCATCGGAGGTAATTTCTACTGTTCTCTACTTTTTAAGTATCCACTGATCCTGAATGCAGCCTCTGGATTATATGCCCTCGTCTTTGGTTTGGTGGGCCTGCTACGCGCACCGATGATCCGTCGGTCGTGATCGCGATTTATTTCGGACTGGATCTAACTTTCTCTCCCGTTGAACGGACTGGTGTTATTTACATGCTCATTGACGCTTCTCAAACATCATCTTGGAGTACATATACATGTTTTGCCTGTATCTACCGCATCTGTACGGCTGTTTTCTCAGTGTTGTTCTGCAGCGTGGTATCGTGTGTTAGTAATCTTACGGTTTTCTCAATTATGAATCCTTCCGTGAGCCTCTCACCCGTGATTTTTTTTGCACGTTTCAGGCTTTGACACCGTACACATCAAGGCTACTGGTCATTCCCTCCGAGTCGGTCACCCCCGGGATTTCCTGCTTATCCGAGCCCGAGAGCCTGCGCGTACTAAGCAGAAAAGATTTCCATGTATTGACAGTTGAAGTTCCTTCGATATTTATCTTCACTGCAACATCGACGCCAGTGGTAACTCGCTTCATGTCATCCAGCTCCTTCACTCGCATCGTTCTCCGTGAACGTCCTGAAACAGACATCCTCCCTGACACCTTCGAGTCGCAGACTGTTTCAAAGGATGTCCTGAAGGCAGGGCCAAGAGAGGTCGTCGTTCAGGTGACACATCTCTCCCTCGACCCCGCTATGCGAGGGTGGTTGAGGGACACACGTAGCTACATTCCTCCTGTTAAGATCGGCGAGGTGATGCGTGCCAGTGCGATAGGTATCGTCGTGGAGGTCGGAGCGGGAAGTGTCTTTACCAAAGACGATATGGTATACGGTACGCTCGGTACGTATGGTGTTGCCCATTCTGTCCCGAAGTCCCTGATATAGATGGATCCGCCGAGGCTGGACTGAATTTGCCGTTTTCAAGGACGCAGCGCTCCAAAAGATAACGTGAATCCAGAAGACTCCCCTGCAAACAAATACTTGTGACTGACATATTCAAGTCCCCCTCCAGGCACCACGGCACTGGACTTTTTGAACACCCTCGGCGTGCCCGGTATGATGACCTATCGTTTGTAACGTGTTTCATTTGACTCGATTTGTTAATAATGTCAGGCTTGACCGCCTACTTCGTGAGTGTATGGCGATTGTTCTCAATCCGGATAATCCGCAATGCTGGGTACAGGGTCTCCATGACGTGGGGCAGCTGAAACCTGGAGAGACTCTATTGGTGTCTGGTGCTGCCGGCGCAGTTGGATCCCTCGTCTGTCAACTCGGAAAACGTGCGGGTGCAAAAGTCGTGGCCCTCGCCGGGAGTGATGACAAATGTGTCTGGCTTGAGAATGAGCTCGGCGTCGACGTGGCTCTGAACTACAAGCGCAGCACGTTCCAAGAGGATTTCAAGAAATCCGTCGGATACCTCGACGTTTTCTTTGACAATGTCGGTGGAGAGATTTTGGATATAGCATTGAAGCGATTGAACAAGAACGCGAGGGTAGCGTTGTGCGGTTCGTGCCGTTTTCTATGGGTAAGATTTGGATTGCTGACAGTGTCATTCCAGGAGCCATATCTGCCTACAGTACGTTGCCCGTCCAACCTCTCTTGGATGGTATACTTAATCGTCGCCCAGATACGCCAACGCCTCGTGGCCTTGAAAACTATTTGAATCTCATCGGGCAGCGAGCCAAGATTCAAGGTTTTATTGTGTACGCTCCTTCGTTGTCCGCAGCTCAATCTGTACGACTTACCTTGGATAGTCTTGACTACGCTTCGCAGTTTCCCAGAGCGATCGCTGATCTAGCTGTCGGCCTTGCTGACGGCACGCTCAAACGGAAGTTCCATGTCGTCAAGGGGCCGGAGAACGCACCAAAGGCATTACTGATGTTGTTTTCTGGGGGGAACACTGGGAAACTGTAAGTTCCACTTCTATCCTCGAGCTCCTGGGATCTACAATGCAGATCGAACAGGGTCATCCAAGTCTCCGACGAACAACACACTTCGCTGCCAAAGTTATAAGTTTGTTCGGTCTTTGAGCTTTCCTGTCCAGGACATTGCCAACCAATAGTACAACAGAAGTTCGACGACCCTATTTCGTTACATACCCTACAACAAGAAAGCAATGTCCCCACATAGTAAACCATGAAAACCATGCGGTCCGCACTAACGTCGTTTGCATGTTATACCAAGTTTCCCTTTCCAATGAGAAGCAACATTTCCTTAGCGGGTTATTAGATTTTCATCCGCTGGATCTTTGAAGCTGACGGCTAGACGTTTCTGGCGTCGACTTCCATGATCGTATTGCCAATTTTCTCGTCGAATGATCTCAAGGTCGAATCCCTGTGTGGTTCAAGCGTTGAGTGATGGCCTAACGGGACAAGACCATTGTCCTCGCGGTACATCTCCTGTGCTCTGAGGAACGCAACGTGCTGTGGGGTCAGGGCTATCGAACCAACGCGGATTCACGTCAGCTTCTTGCTTGCACTTCTAAGTGAGAACTCAAAGTACGTACTTCGAGAGGAAGAGCCCAGGAAGGTGCTATAAAGGAAAAATCCGAGGACCGTGGCTGGGATGTTCGTGAGTGCGGATATCGCCGCGTATGGGCCACCTGCGGCTTGGCGACCCCAGATCGTCAACGCCATCAGACGACCACCGACATCACGTGCTGTGTTTGCGGCAACTGGAAGCGAAGGTCGTTGGTGATCAATAAATGAGCTATCGATCGCGAAGAAGGCACGTACTTGCGGTAGGGGTATATCCCCATATGGCCATGCCACTTGTGGTGTGGATCAGCCGATAAGCTAGTCAAGTGATTACAAAGGGTTCGTACTATACGAATCCGACGACCCAAGGTGCCGCTGCTGGTGGTATCGTGTGGTTGGTCGGATCAAGGCATGCACTTATCGTAAGGCCAATTAGGACGTCCTTTGCATACAATGTCAAACCGACTGTCAGGGAAAGAACACGAAATGCTTACAGTCACAAACTCGTTGAGGAGAACTCGGTGTAGGTTCGTCCCGGGCAATACATAGAGCCCAAATATGCCTCCCGGACCATCAGGAGTGAACATCAATGTCTCGTAGGTGCCTTTTTCAATGAGAACACCTTCTGCAGCCTTTAGAAGACTGAGTCTTGTTGCGTCTGAACCCGATTGAGAAAGAACATACCACGAGCAGATCCTTCCACTGCACATATATGATGAGGCACGCCAAGTAAGAGCCAAAAATCTGTGCTAATATGTACCTACGTTCGATGTTAGCATTGCCTAATGGCTACGTTGGGTGCAGAGGATCATGCGAGAACAACCTACATGGGAGCTTTTCGTATAGGAAAACCTCCGAATAAGACAGATGAGATGGTAACGCCAGGATTGAAGTGACCACCAGAAGTCGCAGCACAGATCGTGATTGCAAGCATGATTCCGATGGAATAAGCAAAGCCAACGGTGAATATAGCTTGACGTCAAGGTCAGGACTAACATTGGATACTATGGGGACGAGGACTGACAGCCGATGGGTTGAGATGTGAGATTCCCGACAACGAAAGCAGCTGTTGCCCCTACACCTGTGGCGTAGAGAATTGTCAAGGACAACGCATTCCTCAGAAGAAAGAAGCCCAACCAACCCGCGTAAACGTAGAAAAACACACCGAGCTGTAGGCAGCCAAGTCGTCAGCTGCATCTGAGAGAGGATATCATAGGAATAGAATACCATTTCAGCAAACAATTCAGTAAGCAAATGGACTTTGGTGTGCTTGACTCTCTCCCAAGAAGTCATGTATTGTGGTTGAGGGGCAACATCGCGCAGGCGAACTGTTGGATAGGACATGATGGGCGGGTGAGAATGAGGGAACAGACAATGTTCCACCAAACCTTTTAAGTTTCTCACTCAGTAGCACATGACATCGCAAGTGACTTGATCTGAATACCGGTCGTATATAGATGTGCGACGCGAATCGCACTTGTAACGTGGCAAATTGGTAGCCTGTTCCTGTTCCTGTGCTCTCCATTCCGAAATGAATCAATTATGGGTGCCAGTGTGTGAACAGAGGGACGGGCCGATGCGCGTATGCCCAATGAAGATGTCCTCGGAGGGATGCTATGAGGGGGGCAGAGAAGCATTGTGTTACCCTGTGCGGCTCCTTCAAGAATTAGATACGTGATGGAACCCAAAAGGTAGACACGTTCCCGTCTGGAATGTGCCAAGCGCATGAATAGGGTCAATATGATTGACGTGAGATGAGGTATGGACGCCCGGTCGATGGGCCCCTCGGAAGTCCGCAGTAGTCTCGTCTAAAGGGGCAAGCGGGCTATACTCATCGAGAACATTTGGAGGAGGATAATAACCCGGATGCACATACGCAATGGAAACCCCGGGCCTGAGGACAACTCGCCACATACCGGTCCGGGACCGTTACCTGCGAGACACC
>QGOI01018525.1:0-11693 GCA_003313885.1 Boletus sp. MG55 | reverse complement strand
TGACGAGTTTCGCGCTCTCCATAAAGTAAAACCGGGCTTTGCTTTGCTGCGCTTGAAGCGTGGCCGAGTACGCCGTCTGCCATTGTTTGGCTTTACGCGCGATCTTGGCACTCGCCATCCACGACTGGCCGATCTCCTTGGTAATCAGAGGCGTCGAATGAGGACTGTGTAAACGACCGTCAGACTCGGAGAGCCGTGAGCGCGGTTTGTCTCTTACCTCAGTGCAAATGCCGTACGCCGCATGCTCAAAACTGCTTGCCGGACCCGGAAATTTGGGAGCGTGGCGTCGAAACGACCAGCAAGACAAGTCCCGAGGGATTTGATCGCCTCTCGCCGACTTTGCGAACGCAGAACGGTCGCAGAGACGGCGTCGTAAATGAGCTCCATCTCGTGGATCATATGCAGGTCCAACAAGGCGTCGTACGACTGACGATACCCTTTTGCCCCAGCTGCCGTGATCGGCGCACCCAAGACAGCGCGTGCATTGGATAATGCGGACGCTACATCATTGGTATTGCCCGCTCGCATGGCCAGGAGAACGCGGGCTTTCATGATGTACGGGGATGTCAATTCGTTATTGGCGGTGATCTGTTGGAGATCGTTCCAAGCGCCCATCATCCAGGCGCTTTCAGCCTGAAAGCCTGCTAGTGCGGACTCCCAGTCAGGATTCCGAACAAGTACGCCTCGCACGTGAGTCCTCAAAGTGTCTGAAACGGGTCATATGGAGCTTGCTCGAAAGGTAATTGGGCGCACGAGATACGAACCATGGTGACCAAGATTTCTCAGACAACGTAAAAGACCCAGGTGAAACTCGAGATTGTCGGGAGATTGTTGGAGACGAACCTCCCAACAACTTTGGGCACTGGTCCATTGTCCCGTGCTCTCATGCTGTCGGATCTTGTGTTCCAAAGATGGCGAAAGGACGAGCATAGATATTCCTTCCATCCCGTCGGGTTCGTCGAGATGAGCATATATTTCGTGCAGACGTTCATAGAGCGGAGTAAGCTCCTTGGTTGATGTGGGCGTCTGCCGTTCTCGAAGCGCAACGATTTGCCGTTCGAAATTCATCATGGACCTCGCATAGGCCTTGCACTGGAGCGCGGCTTGAGCCATTAACTCGTGGTTAATGCTAGAGAGCAAAGAGTCGATTTGAACAAGTTGCTCTTCGCTCTGTGACTGCTCAACGCTTGTTCGCAAGCGCTTGTTGTTCTCCGCTTTCTTAGAACTGATGTCCTGACGCAGGATACGCACGTATTTGCTAACATGGTCGAGAAGCGTGAAGACGACCTAGTCGATATGTCAGTGTTGATTGTCAGCGGCGTAGTTGAGGAAGAGGCCCAACCTGAGCACTGAGGAATTTTTTGTCCGCACTGGACGGGCTGCGTTCGTCGACTTGGTCTTCAAGCACGGCCAATAATTCTTCTCGTATGTCCTGGATGTCCCTCTCTTCCCCAGATAAAAGGATGTTTAAGACAAGGTGAGGCAATAGGTGATGCGCTACCCCGACGTCTTTGTTCTTCAGAGCTGGCCGCAAGACGCTGAAAACCCTTTGGGCGATCTCCCCAGACGCCCTCGAAATGAGGTACGTTGTCCACAACTGAAGCCATTCTCGATACGTGTTTTGCCGCGGGTAAATCGGACGCTCAGGTGGGACGAGGGGGTTTTCAATGTTCTGAAACTGGAATCGACCTTCCAACATTGGGGTGATGATTTCGAGAGTATGTTTCGGGAGACTGCTCCATCGGTTGCGCACCTTGACCGGGACCGGGACCGTACTCCTCGGTGATACGAGCACGGAAGTGAAACCGCAGAACCGTAGCAGCTCTTGAATACTGTACGAGAGGCGACCTTGGTATTTGATATCGCTGGTAGAGCGAAAAGTAACGACGAGAACGTCCTTGATGAGATGCAGTGCAAACAAAACGGCCTCGGCCTCGTCCATAAAGTTGCTCCGCACGACCATGCGCGTGTCGTAGGAACCAATCTCACAACGGTCCGGATCAGCAGCTCCTAGGATCCCCATACACTCGAAAGCCAACAGTCGCAGTCCCTCGATGTCATCCCCATCGCGCGATGCGATGTTGAACAGCGACGACTGTATTTTTCCGACCAAAGGATCGAAAGCATCCCCAGACGCTAAGCCGCGAACAAAGTCGGGGTGGTCCACCGACATCAACATTTTCAGCTCGCCCAGGAAGTGCAAGGCGATAGCATAATTGTCGCTGTTCAATTGCGCCAGAATTTTTTGTAGCTTCTCTCGCGGATCCCAGGAAGCCCTACGTCGCATGAGTTCTTGGTGGATGTCCCCCAACTCCGGGATATTTCTCAGGTCGACTACTTCATCCAGGTGTCCCCCGGATAAGTCACCGATGTCGAACACGATGAACCTCAGGCATTCTTTTGCCGTTTCCCGGGCAGTCTGCGATAAGGAAGGCCACAGTGATGCGATAGTGGCGCTGGTTGCTACGATGTGTGGTCCGACGTCTTGTGGCGCGAGATTCTTGAGGAATATAAGCCACGTTGACAATGTGACATCCGTCAGCTCGGGGATCAGAGACATGGTCTGGAGCGTAGCCATGACCTATAACCGATGAGAACGGCACCATTTCATCTTCAAAATGGAATTACCTGGGGAGCGACGTTCGGAAGTGCGTCATGAACTTGCACGATCAACGCTCCGAACGCTCGGATGATCTGTCTTTTGGCAAGCGTCGTCTTCTTTCCCCGGATATCTTGCAACATTTCGCTCATGTAAGATATGATACCCAGCAAGTTGGTCTTCAGCAATTGAACCATGTCGGCGTTGCCATTGTCTTGACTCCCCGGATTCAAAGACATTGCGCGACCGACTTTTCTCAGTGCACTGACGGCCTGGAAACCAAACAAGGTCATCGACAGCCTTGCAATGAAGTCATGTGCGCCCACTTACCGATGCTGCGTCGTCTGGGTTTTCATTCCCGAGCACGACCATTAAATCTGCCAAGAGCGGAAGCAAATTGCTGTGGACGATACTCCTGATGTCTATCGACCGTCGGTTGACCTCGTCGGCGTCCGCTCTAACTATCTTTACGATGAAATCCAGCGCCTGGTTCGTCTGTCCCGGCCCTTGAAGTCGAAATACGTGCGCGAGGATCTGAGAAGCGTCGCCGAGGAAGAGGATCGATAGCTTCTTGCCCAATTCGCTCGCGATCTCCTCGAGCACTCTGATCTCGCGTTCGGCAAAGAGGTGAGGAAGCGCATGCGGGCGTGTGATGGACAAGAAACTGTTCGGATAGAGGCCTAAAAACTGACACATCTCTATGAATAATTCCGGGTTCGTGCACTTGCGAGCGACGACGAACGGCGCGATCCGGGGGAGGAAGGGCGATATAAATCCTTGCGGTGGCTTCTTGTGCCGCTTCGTCAGCTCGATCAACTGATATCTACGTCAGCTTCACTCGACGAGACGTCAAAGATATGCTCGCCTGGGTCAACCCAAGACTCTTCAACACTGGATTGCGTTCGCCAAGTTGCGAAACCAGATGAAAGACGACTTCTTCAAGAACTTGCGGATGTGCATCCCTGGAAAGCGTCAGCCACATCCGTGAAGCGTCTTCAATGAAAACCAACGCACGTTCCGATCAACCCGAGCGTGATCAACGTCGTCTCTTTAATCGAGTATCTGGCCCCCGTGTGAAGGAAGCGAACGAGGTAGAAAAATAGATTTTCTATCTGAACCCAACCTGCTTGGTCGTTTGCGCATACTTTGACGAAATGGGCGAGAGCCTGACTGGAGATGAATGAGTACACCTACGACCTGGATCCGACGCGCACGCACCCGGCCAATAGCCTCGAGGATCTATCCTTGTCGGATACCCCACGGTGAACCAATTCCAGCGCGAGGGCGCAATCGTTGGCAAGCAAGTACACGGCATGGTGTTTGACGATAACTAGTATGGCCCGATACGTGCCGCTGCGAACCACGGGCGTCACTTCCTCAGCGGAACCGACGAGAAGCTCGCTGAGCAAGGAAAGCCCAGATTGAACTGCGGGAACGCCCCCACCGAACCAAAAAGGCAATTGGGTGACGATGGATGACACGTAGTCAGCAATGGCACTTCGGACGGCGGCAGACCTGGACTGGCTCGTCAACACCCGACATAAAGCACTGGGAGATCGGTTACCTCTGTGAACCGTTCCCCCTCAGCACCTGCAGGCCACGTCCTGCGAATTCGGCATCGGACAAGGCAACGTTGCTCGTCCATTCGAGTTCCTGCGGATCGACCGCCGCTCGGAGCGCCTGCGTGGCTCGGATGCGCCAACTGACCACCGGTGAGACTTGCTCTCGAACACCTCGGTCCCCGGCCTGCAACACCTTCACATCTCTCACGATCCCCTCCCAATCGCCATACAACGCATTCCCCTCGAAAAGACTCTTGACAGCCCGCAAGGCCGCACCATCCAATTGATCCAGATGCTTGCGCAAAAACGTGGACGCGAGAACCTTGCAAGATCAGTCCACTTCTATTCTGCCTGAAACGCGCGAGACATACGAACTCTGAGTTCAATCCCAGCGTTCCCCCATTCCTCCCTTGTCAAAATACCAAGGATAGCAGTTGCGTGAAATGGAGTCAATGTCAAACAACTGTCTCCTTCGTTTGACAAAAGGGAAGCAAGTGCCCTCACGGAGGGATGGGATGGATTCTTAGGACCTTCTTCCAGTTTATGTATCAAAAGGCGAGGGAACAAGATCCCAAGAGCATCCCGAAAGTTTCTTCTCATCGGAATCGTGACCTGTGCGGCGTGGAGGGTACGCAGTAGGCACCGCGACCGCACCAAGTCCGAGGTGGGGCAGCTAAAACAACAATCAAACGTCAGAGGAATGATTCGCGCGGTGCGCCGCAAGAGATCAAAGGTAAAACACCGGGTGTCCTCCGACTGTTGCAACACTTTGGAAGCGATGTCTGCGACGACGCTGCAGAACACGGGAAGGAACGATTTGTTCGGGAGTCTGATGATATCCGCGTTATTTGGAGGGACCTGACTTGGGTTTCAGAACGAATTCGACGCGTCATCCGTGTGGAAAATATCCTACGGGGGTATCTACTTTGTTGGAAGGTGCTCGCCTCAAATGTGGCGCTGAATAAAACTGAATGTCCAAGGGAAAATCGTCCTGCGGCTTGCTCAAGATATCTGTAGGCATAAGGTGGAGAACGACACCTCGAGAATCGTATATCGCTCACCGCACGTCCAGCCGAGCAGGTCCCACAAAAGTGAATGCGCCATGATTCTCTGCGAAACCTCCCTTCGGAACGGAGAAGCAAGCAACTGGCACAGTATGTGGACCAGAATGTTGGTCGCCTTGGAGTACAGGGTAGTGGGGTCCAGGAGGTCCGCCAGGCTATCATTAGTGGCATCGAGCCAGGACTCGGCCGACACGCAGAGGGCGAGCAGTCTCACGAACAACTTCTTCACGAGATCCTTCCCGTCAAACCACACTGGCCGCGACCGGTGTGAAACATGATCCAAGACGTCGAGCGAGACGTGTGTGAGCATGATGCGTTCATTTGTCGTCCCTTGTTTGATGGACGTGAAATAGGGAAAGTAACCATAGACCTGATCTGCGAGCCCTGATAGCATGGTGATCCAGGCAGCTGTATCGTAGACTGGGTTGTCGCCACCTCCGGTCGAGTTTTGCATCAGGGACCTCAAGAACTCCAAGAGCTGCTTTGGAGCGACAGCATCCTCGCCATCAGGGGTCTGGAAAGTTGCTGGAACACAACTAGACGGTGGATCGCTCATTCGCAGTGAAAAAGGAGACAAGCTCGTGGACAATGAGCGAGTCAACTGATCAACGCGTCGCGTCCTACTACACGCGTCGGAGTTACCAAATTAGGAAAAGGCCTTGGACGTCTAATGACTGACGCTCTAGGCCTGGGTCCTACTACTTGCGACCAGCGCGCCGTTTCTCTCTCGCATTTTCTCTGTCCATCGCCTTCTGCTCTGCCCTCTCCCCCTCCAACGAGCTAAACGCCTTGTTCATGCGCTCCTTGTACACCCTGTCCTTCTCCATTTGCTTCTTGTGCTCCACAGCCGCAAGGAACTTCGCATCCTTCCGTAACTCGCGAATAGCCCCCTTGCGTTCCTGCTTGAGCTGATACCGCAACTTGGACGCCTCGTTGCGTTCATGATCTGGGTCGTGTCTCCGAGCATACGATGATGAACTCGTTTCAAACTTCGGGATATACGACGGGATGGGGATCGGTTTGTGAGCTTGTAAAAGGAGCGATTTCCGAGACTGCCGGGCAAACTTGAGTAAACGCGTGATCTTGTCTTGCAAGGAGGTAACCCGTGACTATCGGCGTATAAGGATCTGCAGCTCATGATAACGCAAGGTCATACCTGTACAACTTCCGACAGCTGTCGGCATTCCAACCCAGAGAGTATAAGATTGATTGGCTCGTATAGTTCGATAAACCCATCAAGGGACTTGTTCATATCAGCGAAACGTTCCAGCAGACCGAGGGCTAGCCCAAGAGCATCAATCTTAGATTGCTCCGTAGGAGTTGCCAATGCCATGTGCACCAAATCAGGTTTCCGGAATATCAGTCCTCTGGCTTTACTTTCATCAATAGCCAGCGGATCGCATAGTGCGGATCGCAAATCCGGGCAGGGGAAGGCGCCAGGTAACGACTTTGCACTGGCGAATCCGTGAGGCGCGAGGTGTAACATCGCATTGACCACGAAGTTTATGGCTTCTGGGGCAAAGCGCTTTGATAGGGATTCATATTGCAGGAACAAAGAGGACAGGAACAAGCCCCTCGTGATGTCTCCGAATGACCTGACCCGACACAGCCCAAGGTATGCACCCATGAGGAGGCGAGCGGGCGAAACGACTGGATGACGCATGTCACTGGTCGGCCAGATCATTCCTATCACCCGGAGGAAAGCGAGTTCGGAGATACCGGGCCATGTCCTTGCGTCCGGTTCCAACGCACCGGTCGCCAAACCACGTTTGAGGTTTTTGTGCATAAGGGAAAGTTTTTCCACGAAATATACTGCTGATTCGATTGGATACGATCGACAGAGTGTGAACAAGTGCGGAACGAGTGCCGATAGCAACTTCATCCTTGATGCTGGCGACGATGCTACATGCAGTATATGGTCAACGAGGATCCTCGCCAGGTTCTATGAGCAGAATTAGGAAAGGAGATGTTGAGATCATCATTCTTACCTTACCTGTAACTTAAGTTTGTTTTCGGGGGCAAGGCTGTGATGATAGAGTGTCCGGATCCTGTGTACCACCGTTGGAACGTCAGAGTCCGGGAGACCTGCAACAATTTCGAGAAATTCGTCGTGACTCTCGGGCGCGGGGAACGTATATGGCAATTCCTGCGCAGCCTTCAGAGTTTCTGATGATCGCTGAGCCCTCCGCCTTGGCCTTGTTTTAGTAGTGATATCTTCCTGTCCCAAGTCGGATGCTTCGTCGCTAGTCGACTGGTTGTCTTCTCCGAAACTATCGAAACCAGATTCTTCGTCACTATGCTCTTCATCATTGTCCTTGACACCACTGTCCTCTCCCTCATCACTCTCAGACGCATGATTACCCAGCTCGACATCAAGACCAGCGCCGAGTCCATCAAATGATTCCTCCATGAAATCATCCTCCAGGTCATCGCCTCCGCGAGGACGCTTCTTTCTTCGCCCACCCACGTCCTCATCGTCGCTCTCGCCTGTATCTTGACCCAACATGCGCAACCTCCTTTGTTTCTCCGCCTTTTCAAGTGCCTCCTTTTGCTCCAGCGCCAGTTCTTCCTCCGTTTTTGTTCTATCTTTTGGCTTTGCCCGTTTATCGAATGCGAGCTCGCGGACCTGTTTGTCGTAGTCCATGGTATCATCGTCATCAGCGGATACCGGTGCAGGAAGCGTCGCAGCATCAGAGGTATTGTTATCTATAGATGACGGACCGGGGACGTAGAGGAGCGTCCTGAGCGAATCGAAATCTTGGTCGAGTTCATGCCGCATGTTCTCTTCTTGTTCCTTCTCCATCTGACGACGCATCTATGCCAAGCGTTGTCTCATTGAGCTGTACCCGGTAGACCAAGCGAGTGAATACCTTGTGCGCCTTGCTTTTGGCGATGACTTCAGCCATGACTTCGGCTTTAGACTTTTTTCGATGGGGCTACAAAAGTTGGTCAGGTGGTCTGTACGAGACAATGAGACATACCTCGTCTTCATTTTCCTCCTCGTCATCGTCGAACCCACCAAAGTGAACCTTTTTGACGGTATCATGATCAAGTTGACCTTTTGAGATGATTAAACGCGCTCCTCAAACGCTAAGCACTGCTCACCCTCTCGTTCCTCGTCCTCGTCCACGGGTAACAATATATCATCAAAGTCGTCCAGCTTGGACAAACTCTGACCATAATGCGTCAGCTCGTCCTCGTTTTCCAGATTGAACGCGGACGCCTTGGACGCGCGCTGCCTCTCCCGAGTGAATCGCTCCAGCATACGCTCCTCGAGCGACATTGAAGTGTCATTTTCACCAAACCGTCGATCGACGACGCCACCGACCCGCCCCCTCTGTTCAACTTCCTTCAACAAGGATATTTCTCTCTACGCGATGCCAACACACACACACGATCATCAGCACACACATGACGACGACGGGGACGTTTCTACTTGCTGCATCCCAGCCTGCTTGCTCTGCGCTGGTCGTCCCACCGTCCCCTTGATCTTTCGTCCACCGACATCGTGTTTGAGCCGGGTGACCTTGACGTCGAACGGGTTGAGCTTTTGTTGGATCTCGCGTAGCTTGGCGGCTTTTTTGACTTTGGCGTGTTCGGTCAACGGGGTGGACTTCTTTTTCTTGCCGTTAGGTCTGCTGACCCCGGCTTGCGAGAGCGCGGATTTGAGCTGGGATAGTTGGGATCCCTTGGCCATCGTAGTGAACTGGCAAGGCAAAGCGTCACGCACACAAAGTGTCACACAACTTTTGATGGTCACGCCAGAACTTCCTGCATGATGACGTGCGGCATGGTCCAACGATTTCATCTGGTCAGTTGTATTTAGGACGACGATGCCGGTCCGATGACTTGTATTCATCACACGTATGTGTCGTCGCCTGCAACCGCATTGCACCGAATATGGAACGCAGCCATAGTATCTCACCGTACTAGTCGCTCCGAGCCACGCTCTCATTTCCCCCACCCCCGCCACCGCAGCTGGGCTTCGCAAAACCCATTCAGAAAGTTGGCCTGATTCATTTGGCGCTAAGCGAACAGCCCTCTTCCCTAGATCGTTCGGCCATATGGACTCCGGACCCGATCGATGGAGAGTAAGTATGTAGCCCCTGGTCGCCAAGTTCGTCCACGGCCATACCGGCTTCTGTCGCCTTGGTGTCTTTTCCCCAGAGGTTCCGTCACCACCCTCACGGCCCTTCCGGATGTCCCTCCCATGCTGCCAGCACGATCCACTTTTCGGAGGTACCGGCAGTTCCATCCCTGGTTCATCGCACATGCCCACGAGTGACAATTACGACTATCCGGCAGCATATCGCCGGATGTTATATTTTGTTTCCCCACGTCATGCATGCGAGTTCGATGGACTCGGGTGGCAGGATCAACCACTTTTCGACATGCTTCTTGCCCCCCGCTTCCTCGAGACACCCACTCGGTCCGATCGTACCCGTCGGATCGTAGAGCGTTCACCGAGTTATCCTCGGATGATATCCCCCGCGCCAAAGTGGTAGCGCACAGGTTCGCTTAGGGCCACCAACGATAGTCCACAGGGTCAACCCACCGGGCGTCTACCCCGAACCCGTCGCGTATCCTGGAAGACCGTATCGCACACGAAAAGGGGCGGGAAAGATGGGAGAACAAACCATCATAATTCTCTCCGGTGGTCGCTGAGTGCAACCACTCGGACGAGACAAAACAAGTTGGCCCTTTTGTTGTTGAATGCCCACAAAGGACCACAAAGGACCTCCATGCTTTGTACGTATACACTTCCCAAGAGGGTGCAGAATAAGTTCCGGAGTAACGCCATGACAATAACGTGCGTCCCGCCGGTGCTTCTTCGTCACCGTCTCCCCCATACGTACGGAGCACGCACACGGGTTGTCGCAACGAGAGATTTCAAGTGTGTACATTAGAGTTGGCTTGCGCGCGCGCCACGCATTCAAACGTTCACGACAGAGCCCTTGGAAGGAGTGACATGCCCGTGCACCCTTGCTTGGGTCGCATCTCGGACGGTAAGTTATCTCCGAGTCACGGGACAGGAACGACCACTGACATCCCATTCCTTGCCAGACGACATGTAGACGTGAACGAGGACCGGAAGCGCCCACGTTCGACGTATGTCTTTAAAATTTAGCTTGCTCCACAGCAGATGGGCGTAATTGGACAAACATGTCTGCGGCCGCGTCGGAGGCTTTGCCAGCGCAGTAGGTCAAGGTCCCCCTTAACCCCAAACAAAGTCATGCGTGCTTCTGGCGTGCCTCGTGTTCGACAGAGTGGTCATCTTCATACTCTTATTTGAAAGCGCGCCGTTTTTCACAAGGTAAACCTTAACTATACGTCAGCCCAGGGAAAAAAGTACTTCAGGGCAGCCGAGACACGCGCCAATGACGCCTTGGATACATAACGTTCGGAATATCGGTAGTCGCCAAACCGGTGGTCCCTGGGTGGCGAAAGGGGCATTGCGTTCATATACGCCACCGTGGCAGCCTCTTACTCGTCGCGCAGCATTATGAGATGCCAAAAATTCTAATTCAAGGTATACTAAAAATGCACTAACTAACAATCCAAATAGTACTAGTACAGTCCCGTCATGCACTGCTTGCCGTCGTTTTCGTACATTATCTGTAAGGGTATCTAGCATCGCAACAACGACCCACAGGGTAGAAGGTGGGGTATGCAAGGTGGACACAAGTATATGTGCAATATGGTCATAGTCGTCAGTGGGTGGTTGCGATGTAGAGGATACAAGTCGATCGAAGTCGGTGGGACAGACACTTGGATGATAAATATCGTGACTTTTTGACCGTGCCACCTAATCGTCGTCGTTTTGAGCGATTGAGAATAAATAAGCCTTGATATCGCGTAAACTGCCAAGAGCTGCAAGTGGAATTAATATGAAGGGGTTGAACGCGAAGTCGAAGGGCAATAAATAGGATCAGGACACAAACAAGCCCCCCGAGACTCGTTGAATCATGAGGATGGGAGATCAACGACGAGGGATGAGGAGAGCAAGAGAGGCGATGCGTGGTGAAGTGGAGACGCCTGTAATGAAGCGTCTGACGTGAGACTCTGCAAGGGCGCAGGCGAATGTGACGGCATAGGTGGCGAAGCAAACAGGATATTGCGCTGCACAGGCAGTGACCCTCGGCGGAAGCTATCCGACTGACCCTGGTACATCGCTGGCTGCGGATAATAATTAGGTGTAGTCGCCGCTTTCCGCGGTGCAGGATGTGATTGTTGAAGGGAAGCAATGTCCGTAAGGGGTGCGTTAGGGAGGCGGATAGGTGCCTGGAGGCCTGACTCAACTGGCGGACTTTGGGAGGTGCGAGGAATGGGAAAAGTCGAGATGGCAGGAGATGAATAAGCGGACGACTGTGACGATGTGGTGCCCGGCGTAGGCGGCTGGGAGGAACAGACCGAGACTGCCACAAAGTTAGGATGGATGCGAAACCAAGAGTAGATATGCAACACATA
>QGOI01018450.1:0-16164 GCA_003313885.1 Boletus sp. MG55 | reverse complement strand
AACGCCCTCTGGAGATGCGGCCATCGTGATCGACTGTCGGCGCTGGTCCACTGCTGCATCCGTTTGCCTTGGAGTTTCGCGCGCGTCAAATCGAGCTGGGTCGTATCGCCAATGGCCATTCTCAGGCGGAGCCGAAGGTGCCGGTGGAGGCGAGCGAGGATGAGGGGGGCCGCTAGGGGGCTTCGACTCCCAAAACGCACGTGAATGGTGAGCGGAGGGATGGGCAGAACGTGGGGACGTTTCCATGGGGCTCGCGCCACGGTGGTGAGGGCCAGGCGAGCGCGATGGGTAGTATGGTTGCTGCGAATGATGACCAGGGTAATCTGGTCGCCCCCGTTCCCAGTCACGATGGTGGTCCGGCGGTGGCCCACGACGTTCCCATGGCATATCACGCTCACCTTGGCGTAAGGGCTCGCGTGGATAGGGGGACCGCGGCGCGGTCGGCGCGGCAGGGCCAACCGGTTGACGACTTGACGGAGGATACGTTTGGAACCCTGGTCCAGGGGAGCGGGCGCGCGGTGGGGGTGGAGGCGAAGCGGATGTAGATGGTGCGCGCATGGGACGATTGAAGTATTCCTGACTATGCCCAGTCGTCACATGGGCAGCGGAAGCACGCAGCTCCTCAGTGGGAACCTGAGGTTGTGGGACGGGGTGATGTAGCAACAAATTTTGATGGCCAGCCGGACCACGTGTCGGGGGCTCGCGAGGACCAGAAAAGTCACGATGATGAGGCGGGCGATCCACATCCATCGGAGCCAAGGGTGTGTGCGAGGGTATATGGCGCGACTCGTCAAGAACGACAGGTGGTGGGGGACCTCCTCGGAACGGCCCGGGTGAGGATCGCCCTCCAACGGGAGCGGGTGGTGGTGGTAAATGAACATTATCTCCATTCGACGGCCCACGGGAATCTGATCTGAACAAAGGACGCGAAGCGCTTGAAGTAGATGTCGACTGCAGGAGGAGAGGGGGGCCAGTGAGACCGGGAGGGGGTACGACGGCGCTCGCATAAGCAGTTGGATGTACATCTTGAGGCCCAGGTGCGGCAGGTAGCTGTCCCCCCGTTGCTTGTGCGTTCTTCAACAACTGGAGGCGCTGTGATATCACATGATTGCCAGGATCCAGTTCGCTGGCCCGTGCGTAGGCGTCGATGGCATCCGAGATCTGATTGTTGCAACTCTCGTACAGACTGCCGAGGTCGAACCAGACCTCGGAGATGTACGGGTTGATTCGGATGGCGCGCGAATATGCGTCTAGAGCATCGCGGAACTGATTGATTTGGAAGTAGAGTACTCCGATGGAACACCAGAATGTCGGGTTGCGTCCGTCGCGATAGACAGCCTGTTGGTACGCTTCGTACGCCTTGTTGTACTTTTGCCCAGCCATGTAGGCACGACCGAGAAGATACCAACTTTGGGCATCAGAGGGGTCTACAAAGAACAATGAGCGGAACCCATAACGCGGAAATAACAACTCACCAGCCTCGAGACTCTTGGTGAGATATTGTATGGCGAGCTCCTGATTCTGGAAGGATGAACCATCCTGATGATACAGCCAACCAAGTTGCTGAAGGACTTTGGCGTGCCCAGGATTGTCGGCGACGACGCGTTCGTACGCATCTTTGGCGCGGACATGCTGGATGGGGATCGATGTCTATCACATGACCCGAGTCGAAGGTACTGCGGACTTACGTCTTTCTGTTGTTCGTAAACGTGGCCAATCTGAAACCAGATATCCGCATGGGCGAGGGGACTGGGAGGGTTTCGGAGAATGCGGTCGAAGCAGGAAAGCGACTCCTCGTATTTGCCCTGTTGTTTGTAGATGATACCCAGACGGAAAAGAATCTCGTTTGCCTTGTCGAAATCTAGTTCTGCTAAATGAGTACATAAAAGTGCCAAAGCGAATCGGAACAAGCACCAACCTTTGTCCATCTTGAGAACGGACGCGAAGGCTTCCTCGGCATGATCCAAGGAGCCGTACCGGTCGTAGAGAATCCCGATACCGTACCAGAGTTTAGGATCCTCCTGCACAATGATAGATGTTACATGTTGACGTGCAGTCGGAAACAGACGACATACCTTGGGATTCGGTAACAAATAGAGCGCTTGTTGATAGGCCGAGTATGCCTTTTGGAGATCATCCTGCATGAGGTAGCAATGACCTAAAGCGGGGATGGAATCGGCATGGTAGTAGAAGACGGTACAAAAGGGGGTTTACCGAGAGCGCTCCAAACTTCGCCGTTGTCTTCTTGGAGTTGAAGCACGCGCTGGAAGTATTCGATTGCCTAAAAAGGAAGTTGAATGACATCAGCAATTGAGCATGTGGGGATCGAGATCGGGATCTCGAGAAAATAGGACAAAAAGATATGGAACAGGGCGATGTCACGGCGGCCTCCGCGACGGACATCCTCGGGTTTTAAAACGGGATTGGCAGAAACGCTTAGCCTACCTTTGGGTAGTTTTCTTTGATCCGAGCAATTCCCGCGACTTGAGTCAGCCCTGACAGGGATATCGGGTTGTGCCGTAGGGCGTTTTCATATGCTGTGATGGCGTGTTCAAGATCACCCATTTGTTCAGCAACGCGGCCTGGGAAATAAATACGGTTTCAGATCACAATGTAAACCCGACGAAATTGAACTTTGATGCACCGATGAGAAGCCACGTTTGTTCATTGGCGACGGCGAGTTTATGAATTACGCTCGAGGAAGCGGGTGCTGCGCCGTTTGGTGGTGGCGCGTTGGGCACGACAACGGGGGAAACGATCTGATTGGCGGGTGGGTGGGCATGGGCGGAGCCATTTGACAGGCTGGCGGGAGTTGAAGGTAGAGTGGCGGAGTTGCCGTTGAGATGCGGCGGGTGCGCGGGCGCGGGATGGGGCGGATGGGTGATGAGGGCATGGGGGTGAGGATGGGAGGGCTCGTGCATGCGCACGTCCCTGTCGGACTGACGGGGTACGTGTCGGTGGGACATGGATGGTCGTCGTGAGGGAGATGACGACGGGAAGTCCTGTGGAGGTGACGAGGAGGAGGGGAAGGGAAAGCTGTCAAACGCACAAGGATGGTGATATATATATGAAAAACGCTGCGGGAGAGGGGAGATCAGGGCCCTTCGCACCCCAGTCGCACGATCAAAGACGATCAAGCAGCCGGGTGACAGATCTGAGATTGCGCGTGCATTGATCTCGCGTTGAACGTCTGATTTGAATATGCACCGATATATGACATCTTCTCGTCTCCAAATAGCCGCGTGCCTGCTCCCTCTATTTACGGCCACGTTGCCGTTGCCCGTCGCGGCTACTACTTTTTTCAGCTGCCACAACATGTCCGCGCACACATGTGGAGTCCCGTGGAAGCTTATCCAATTGTGGCAGTCTGACCGTGAGTTAAAGAGCTTAACGGACAACCCCTTTTTCGACACCGCCAAGACCTCCCTTTCGGGCTCCTGTCCACGCCCGCCCGCCACCTTCTTACCTCTTCCAGAAACCCTTTTTTCGTGGATCATCACAGGAAGCCAAGTTGGGTTGAACACGCGTCTTAGCTTCAGTCCCATTGCTACTCGTAGCCACGATGCGGCTCCCTTCGACCCTGAGGCAAGGGTGTTATGTACATACGACTTCACAATCTGGCCAACGATCTCCCACCTCTGTTCCGAACATTGCAATCCCATGTCCTAATGCGCTCATTGCCGAGCGAACCGTTCGGAACCATTACAGCATGAGCTGGCAAGTGATAGATCTCGGAGGCGATAGCTTCGCCTCCTGACAATCGAGCGGCTACCGAAGTACCGGTTTCAAGCTTCCTTTGATCAAATATCTCAGTCTAGGCCAGTTTTTCTCGCGATCTCATTTGGAAAGCATAAGCTGTTTCCAGGGTCCGCTTATTCCGCATTGGGTAACTGATCATGCTAAATTGCCGTTGGCTAAATACCCAGGCACGCGTGTTATCCCTTTCTTGGCCGGCCGTCTTTGGACACGACCATGGCATAAGATCCTGTCAGAATGAACTACCGATAATCAGAATGCAAATACGTGAAGGCTGGAGCTGACATTTTAGCCCACCTCTTAGCCCGTGAATCTCGCGCATCAGCCCTGTGTATCCAATGCCAGTGGTCCCATGTCCTCTCTTCAAACCGCGAACTAACGTTTCGTTGTATGAAACTTTTTTTCACACTCCGCCACACCGAATTCAGTACGAGACAGCACTTCAAATGGAGCCGCGCGCGGACTTTGTCTGTCACTGATCCCTGTGATCATAACATCCATTTTGATCAGTATTGCGGTACGGCATGCGTTCTTGTTGTACTATGATGGGTGGCCCATCTTTTGTCTTGCTCCATGACCGAGACAAGCCTGAAATCCACCGTTTTATCGCCCATGGCAATGACAGACTATCCCCAATAGAGTTCACATTCCAGCGCGCTCTCGCATTATTCAGTGACTCTGATCCCCGCCGAACCTGCACTGAGCCCTGGTGGTGGTGTCAACAGTTCGCCTAACTGGCCTGGGTGCAGTTGATTATTCAATTAAGTAAGCACACCCTCAGGCTTGGTCACTGCTTCCATTTTTTTTTCGCTCCGAGTCGCTTAACAACGGGGTACCAGTCAAGCCTAATTAAGACTTGTGTGTTCTAGTTTGACCCGATAAATCTATAGGTCCGCTCGCTTCGTTGCAAGTACAGCAGCTCAGGCTGCTTCGAATCTCGATGCGGTGGCATGGTCGTCAAATGAATGAATCAATGCGATTGCCAGCAGACAGGTTGTTCCGCGCCTGTCGGTGCGCTGCAAAGTCACTGTCGGGAGCTTCATATGACGAAGTGGGTACCAAGATCTGGCGATCACCGTATTACCCCCAGGTCATTGCCATTCGGCTACATTAGGTGCCATCGATTACCTTCCGGGTACGGATTAATAATCCCCTTTGCGAGCAGCCTCAGCCGCAGTTATCTAATTCAGCACGTTCGCGAAGGGATCGTCAGGATTATCCGGCCCGATGACAAATGCGGGCGCCAGGCTCCATCTCGGAGGATGTCGGATGTGACAGCATCGTGAGCTAAAATGGATAATGATGCTACGCCCTGATACGCCATGTGGAAGTGAAAGACGGTATGCAACGTTATTGCTTGACGACTCTACTACTAGTACCACAGCTCATTGCGAGCTGTGATTGGATGAGGCGGCTAGCATAAAAAGGCAATTAAGGGGCCCCGCCCCAGTTCTCTGCAATGCTGATTTGAACGAAACCCTGCTTGTGCGTCGGCAAACAGCTGAACCCGTCCAAGATGTTGCAGGATTGAGACTCCCTGCAGAAGCTCACGAGGTGACATGGACAGCTGTGGGGGTCGACGTTTAGGAGGTGTATGATCGTGCAGCCGATTGCAATCAGGCAATCAATAACAGGATTCTAGTGCTGTACGAAAAAATGCTGGCAAAACGCACCGCGCCGCCATCACTTGGTACCTGTTTGTCGCAGGCCCGGAGATTGACATCCACTCATATATGTAGTACTATGGGGGGATACGCCGCAGCTTAGCGGACTGCACCCGAGCAGACTAACGGTAATATTAGCATACTCATCGATCTCCGCGGGAACGTATCCATGGCAGATGCCCACGTTGCGTCGAGCAACTTCCATCTACGAAGACAGATTGTAACGTTATCGCCTGACAACTTTCCCGAAGCCATGCGAGAGCTGCGATTGGATGAACGGTATCGAAAAAGGAAAATCAAGGGTCGTTCCTGCGCAGCGCAAACCGAAACAGAAAAAAATTTGAACCTCGTTGTGGGGTTTGGTTGGTGATCGAAGTGCTTCGACCTAGACACTTCATAGCAGGTGTCCTCTAAGTCCATAATTGAAACGTTCATTCAACGTGACGTGTGGCTCGGGCGTTGCTAGGAAGGGATCTAGTATTTGCTACGGACGATCGAACAAACGCACTTGCATTCTTGGAAAAAAGGCACACAAATATATCGTTCTATGGAACAATACAATCGGTCGTTCGTCAAGCCACTGACAGTGCCGCAAAGAACAACTTGAAGCCGAAAAGCGCTACCAGGAAAAAACACCGAGGTGCTGCGGCAGATTGTGGACTCCGCCCAAGGGATCAATCACCCGCATACCTCCCGGGAAAGTTGTTCCCGGCGTGCCTCTGCTGCGAACCCGAAGTGGGGGCCGTCAGGGCTGAAAGACGTGTGGGAAGATCTGGGGAGCACAAAAAACCTTCAAGGCATTGAGGAATGTTTCTAAATCCACACCTATCTCTTGGCGCTCAAGATCCCTTCACACAAAGGGAACGAGGTCTTCGCGTTCGACCGGTTTCCTCAAAGTTCCAGAAATGGTTCAGTGCTATCTATTTGCTCGTGTTTGTCTTCTTCCCCATCTCCTCAAGGTCGTGCCCGCCGCCACGCAAGCCGCATCATCGATCCGACTGTAATCGCCTGCTCCTCCTATACCAGCCATGACCCGTAAGTCACTGCTGAGCAACCCTTTCAGATCTCTATACTGATATCTGATCAGGAGGAAACCAACGAGATACGGATCGCGCAAAGGCAGCTAAGAAACAGGCCGCAGCCAACAAATCAAAGCCAAAGGAAAGCAATAGCTCTCTCGCGAAACGTAAGGAGGCGTAAGCATAGGAGGATACATCTATTCCCTTTCTTCTCTCTCACTTGGCCATTTTCGTACAGTGATGCTGAGATTCTACGGGCAAAGCAGAAGGTACGACTAGCCTCGTGTTTACGATTGACACGAACATGATGACTGACGTGTTTTTTCTAGAAAAATGATGAGCAGAAGGTTGCTGTTGAGGCCGCGGGAGGTGCAGCGAAAACTAGTAAATAGCATCGGCGAGTGGCAGGTCCCTCGAGAATCTGTCGTATCCCTTTGTTGGCGTTCTGCTCTCCCACTGCATCGGAGGATCGTTGGGTGGGAACCTCCCTCTACTTATACATCATTGTTCTTGGTCTAGTACCCAACATCACCACTGCTCTTTCGATCGTACGTTCTGCGGATTGCAGCCGTGGACGATGAGCCATATGTTCGGTAACCCACGGTGGCTACCGCCGCATCTCACGGAACGTGGATCTGAGAACGAGTTCATGGAACTCAGACATCCTACTCAATCGGGGAAAACAAAGCCTTGTACAATCCATGGGAAATTCCAATTGCAATGGCATACATATGGAAGCTGTCAAGATTCCGGTTTCGGATTCCGAGAGATTATCTGACCAGAAACCAGCCGGAAACGTCTCGTTCTGCTCCCGGTGCTTCAAGAAAGTACCCAGCATCATATCCCGGACTTTGCGGCGCTCCCCCCAGAGCCAACATATGATATAGCGGAAACTAGCGGACCACATGGTGCGGGATCGATGGACCCATAGACCGAATGGAGGTATCCAAGAGCGTGGGCAGATCCACTGATGACGGGCCCGGGATAGAAAGATCCGGTTGCTTTTGCTGCCCTCTGAATTTCCTTCTGCCCCGTTGCCGTGCCTTACCATGCCCTCTCACAACCAAAGAGATGGATCGAACATCCATGACATGTGACGGAGGGAAGCTGTTCCTGGTGGGCTAAATATATGAGTCACCTGGACGTCAGTAGGATCTACGGACCGCTCGTTATGTACATTACGAACACATGGACGTCCAGTTTACATCGCAGTAGACATCGCTCAGGACTACGAACCTGAAACGCCAGTGAGCACCATTCTGAGAGGCTGTCGTGGCCCTAACGCCGCACGAACGTGCTCCTCGGCGAGATCCGTCCTCAAGTCCCACACTGCATCCTCTTCTTCCGGATCTCAATTCGGAACCTTTGAGCAAAGTGAAAACCCGATCATCATCATCAGCTCGAGGGTTGGACGGCACATCATCTCACCTTCATACAGTAATTGTGTCCGCAGTGCTATCATTTGGCATGTCTTGACAGGCGGCCCCATTGGAAGCTGTCTTTGGGCTTCATAAGCTTCATCGCCGTGCCTTATCGGCTGCCATCTGGATGTTGAGGTGACAGGGGCTGACAGGGAAGTGTCATTGGGTACCCAGCGCCGAGATATGACGTCTGGCACATTAATGGCGACAGGGTCAGTTAGCGCCCGATTTCGACTGATCAGCGTGTGTCGACAGTCTCCGGTGACAGCGAGTATATATATTACAAGTCAAGCGCACCACTGGCTTGCCACAGGCCCCCAAACTTTCAACGCCACCTGCATCTGGATGCTGACGTGCGTTTTCGAAACGCGCCACACCGAAGCTTGGCTACAATTGGCTTGGTCCAGATAATCACGCCGCAGAGTCACCGACTCATAATGTGTATTTCAATAATGCCGCTCCGTCATGCACGGAGCGACCGCTTGGCCATCCTAATACCAAGCGGAACTCATAAATAACGACGGACTAGGGAAGCAGGAACATGAAAGGCGCAGACCTAACCATTAAGTTCCTGGGCGACGGACCTTCAGTTGACAAGGTAATACGATATTTCGGATACTTATTTAATTCCCATTCCCCAGAGGGCTAAATGATTTGATGTGGTCGGGTTAAGTTTTAACAAAAAGGATGGTTAATAAGCTTCTATAGGGCTATCCGTGTGATCCGAGTGGCTAAATGTGCAAAGCAGGGCACGTCATTTCACTTTAATTGACTGACCGCCTTCCAACCGCCTTCGGCGAGGTGCATCTTCCGGGGAATCATCCGTCTTGCCTTTCTGATACATCCCTGAATTGGGAAGTAATGGGAGATAAGACTGATGGAAGGATGGAAGCGGTGCGACGGGATACGAAGCTGGCGAAGATGCTGCTTGGTGACGTGACCGGTATAACGACAATAGCGTGTTGACAAACATCGTTAGGAAGGAAAGTGACGTCAATGAGAACACCTATTAAATGGTCGAACAATTCAGTCCTGTACAGCTGTGAGAACATTCGTCATGGTAAAACACTTACTAGCGTCTTCCAGCTGATGGGTTCAACGAAACCATTTACGACTTCGGCAATGAGCTCAGCACCAATGCGTGCCCTACCAACTGTGGTTGGATCGCGATTCATGCAAGTTTCCCAAGCAGCGCATTGATGTGTCATCGCGGGGATTTGGTTAGTCTCGCAGTAGTTGTTCTTGTAATGAGCGGCGCAAACTCCGATCTCCTGTACGATATCTGATAACGTCAATAAGCAGTGCTCGACCGCACTTGTTGATATAGGAACGTACCCATGGAATATTCGGAAATTCGGTGTTCGACATCACGTTGAACTGTTAGAATGAATTGCACAAGCAAGTACAAGAAGAGCAGCACAAGGGCCAAGTTGAAGAAGAATTGGAGATAGCTATACCCTGTTAGGCCCCATCAATACCACACATATATGTGCACGAGCTCACCCGAGCAACACGATTGGGATGCCAGATTGAGGAGCTGGCGCGGAGGGCATGTTGAGGGTGTAGTGATTTGACGTATTCTGTGTGAGGGGTCTGGCAATTCTGTCGTCTTCACTGTCATCTTCGCTTGTTTGTTCCGGATCTTCGCCGTTCCTCCTGGAACGAGACTGGGCGCGTGCCTTCTGTCGTAACTTGTACACTCTTCTCAGACCACCTGTCGCCACAGTCCGATCATTTTCCTTTTCACTTTCCTCCACCTTCGGAGGACTCAGGTCAGACATGTCCACATCGCAAAGCTCCGGAGCGGGAGGCGGAGGGAACGCTTTTTGGAGAGAGAAGTTCGGTGGTGGTGCCCACGGATATGGAGGATCCGTTTGAGGTGGAGGACTCTGGAAGATGAAAGGGACATTGCGGTTTTCGCCGAACATAGGAGTAAAGGGAGATGTGGGGAACGCCGGGGATGCGGGGTTTAGGTCATTGAAAGGGCCTGAGGAACCATCGTTTGGGATACGCACACATGTATGAGGGACATGAAACGTACGTTTTCGGGGCGTGTTCAGGTCGTCATTAGATGCTGCCCAGACTGGCTTTGTGCCGCTAGAAGGGCGAGACGTAAATTGAAAATCCATTGGTGCCTCCTTCGACCTGCGGTGCGCGTCCATCGCGCTCAGAGGCAGCAGAGGAATCTGAAAGCCATTTGTTCTGTAAGCTCGCGACGATAGACAACGTGTGGCATACCTCGTACGCGCTGTATACACCAGCAGGCCAGCGGTGTCGTGTCGAACAGAGGCGCGCCGGTCGTGCGACAAACTTTCTGCGCGTACCAAATCACGTGGCCAACTTCGTTGACAAGTCACAAGCGCCCTCAGCAACATCGTCTGCTACCTTGTCTTTCCCCGCCATCACCCCAAGAATGTTCAGGAACGCATGGAGAACGGTCGGCAAGCAGTCGCTTCCTTGGGCCAAGCAATCGAGTCGCCGTTTTCACCCCCTTGCTACCAATTGGAACGCACCGTCAGCGAACCTTGTGCCCATTGTGATTGAACAGACCGTGAGTGCAAATAACAGCTTTCAAACACAGGACTTCTCATGCTCGGCCTTGCACACTTAGGGCCGTGGCGAGCGATCGTACGATATATTTTCTCGACTTCTGCGTGAACGAGTGATCATGCTGTATGGACCCGTAAGGTTAACTCAGCTTGATGCCCGCGGGGCTAATATCAACCGTCGAATGCAATCCTAGATCAGAGACACGGACTCCGCGTTGATCGTAGCCCAGCTGCTCTTTCTGGAAGCCGAAGAGACTTCAAAACCAATCCATTTCTACATTAACTCTCCCGGTGGGAGTGTGACTGCAGGCTTGGCTATTTATGACACTGTAAACGTGAAGGCCTTTTTCTGAAGCATTCTCAATTGACGCATTACAGATGCAGGTCTGTTTCATAAACCAAGGTGTTCAGACGAGAAATAACTCACTCCGCTGATTGCCAGTACGTTTCATCACCCATACATACTTACTGCGTTGGACAGGCGTGTTCCATGGGTTCCTTGCTGCTCGCTGCAGGTCCGTGCCTCAAGTCAAACGTTCTTGGATCATAATTGAGCATCTCACAGGCGAAAAGGGAAAACGTCACTGTCTTCCGAACGCCAGCATCATGATTCATCGTAAGCCAAGACTTGGCACTGTATCCCATCAAAACTCATGCTCCGCCTCTAGAACCGTCCGGCGGGGCTTCCGGGCAAGCTTCCGATATAGCCATCCATGCCAGAGAAATACTACGTGTGCGCCAACTGCTAACGGGTATATATCAGCGACATTGTGCCAAAGAAGGGGAAAGTGAGGCAACAGGGCTGGAACGTTTTGGTATGGCTGCCGTCCGCTTGGAGTTTAGTCTGGACTGAAGTTTATTTTCAGAGAATGCGCTAGAACGTGATTACTTCATGACAGGTAACGTTCGACTCATATATGCAATTTGTCGTCACGTTCACGTTGTGTTATCAAGCGCGAGAAGCCCTCGAATTTGGTATCGTGGATGGAATTTTGGAAAAGAGACCAAGTTCCGAATCAGATTCCCCTATTTCATGACCCGCTTATGATCTGTCATCAATAGAAATCAATGACTGCTTCGCGCCAGGTTAGGGCCCATGCTATTCCTGGGTAGACCTTACTTAGATTGCATACGACACCCAACCGCCTGAGAGACTGAATCGGAACACCCTGAGAAATTGCACTCGTAAGTTCCCACCGTTTGATCACACGTGTTCAGAGCTCTGTGTGTGCACCTGTTGCAGGTGTCGGGATGCGAATCTCCGCTTCTAGAATTAACACACATGTTTAGTGCGCATCACAAGAGCACCGGTGCTTCGGAATCGGATCGACCCAGCGAGGCCCCTCAAACTGCGGGGTTGCATTCCTGATTTTTCCTTTCTTGGAGGGGAGCGGTCCATTTCATGGATTGACGTACGGTCCATTTTATTTACGCAACGGCTCTCGAACGTGTCCCGAGCCACGAAGCAGTTGCGCCGCACACGCCCTTGAGACGAAACAATCGCCTCACCTCCCACTATCTCGGTACCGGCCTTTTACCTCGGACAAGTTGCTGGGCGTGCGCCGCAGCAGCGCTGTTTAATAACTGTAGATTGCTGTGTCTCACAGATCTTTGGCCCTTAGATGCTTAGTCATGGTTCACAGAACCATCCAAGATCCAGGACTGTTTTGTCGACCGTGTCAACGATGGCGCTCTGTGCTTGCTTCCCGGAAAGTGGCACCGTAATTTGTATATATTTTAATTTCGCATGCTTGCGGTTGACTTTCATACTACAGCGTTTATCAGCATGCCATCTTGACGACATCGAGACCGTCTATCGCTGATTGTGCGGGGCAAGGGTAGTCGTCTGAATAGTCGCATTTAACGCGTCGCCGACCTGTCCCCAATCATACTAATACCATCATTACCCTCTTGATCGGTGGCAATACTCTCTGCTGTGGATGAGCGAAAATTCCTGCAAGTATCGCATGTCTTTGCGCCGAGGGTATGGCGGGAGATTTCAACGTGCCCCCACAGTGATAGGTGCCGGCAGCAATGCTAAATGCAGCACTGCGGGTGTGCACGACTACTTCATCCAATCGTTCCCCTCATGTTTTTGACGTGTTTCGATGTTCCACGCGCTTCAGCGCCCTATTGCTTCGGCGAACCCACCACCAGGGGTTGTGGAATCTTAGATCTGCCTGATTAGAAACTCCTTATCAGCCTTTCACCGAAATTCTGCCAGGAAGCTGCGGAGGTGGACGTTCGCGATATAAAACATGCTCATCTGACTTCATTATTACCAATCGATCATGACAACGCACACTGGCTCGCGGGCCTCTCCGGCCGCATCAGTGGGCTTCCTCGCCCAACTCGTTACGCACACGTATATGGGATCGCGGAATGCGTTCATTGCCGCTTTTCCGCGTTGCTGGGTTTAGAACCATGTTCAGATCCCTTCTTCTCCGATCATACCAGCCATGTGTCACTGTCTCGTTTGGGACATTTGAATGGGGTTAGGTCCGTGAAAGGGACCTTCAAATGAGCGACGAAGAAGGCTGAGGGCGTATATGAGATGAGGGTGCCAGATGGCGATTGTTCGCCACACACTCCACGTTCAGCACAGGCCCGTTCCTGCCCTCTTTCCCCCCCTTTTTTTTCATTTTGATTATTTTTGATTTTGTGATTTCCCCATCCCGAGGGTTGTCCCAAAGATGTCCCTCGATCGTCCCGTGCTTGCCGTCGGATCAGATATCGAGATCAACACCGGGTGGAGCCATCGCACTGATCTTCAATCTAGGTACTTTTTCGTGTGACTTTGGGAATGATGGAAGTAGTGAGTCGCCGCGGACGTTTCAGTGATCGAAGGCGTTGGTCCCCTGTGTTCAAGTGGCGAGGTCGTACGTATGGATACCTGTGAAAGACGATCCTACAGTGCGCCACTGTGGCGTAATGGTCTCACGTGTTCCCTTGCTTAGGGGCGATGACCATCGATCAGAGGTTTCCAACCGTCGTGGTGGCAGATGCTATTCCGGGGCTCATAACCTGTTGAACACCCGGGTTATGAACCCCGGAATAGCGTCGTCATCGGACCTTTTTGTGAATTCTGTCTCTTATCGTTTTTCCTTTTGAGGCGAATGCCAAGGGTCACTTGGTGGTCGTTTACCGTTGATTCGTTATCGTTGGTACAACCGCCAACTTACGTTTGTAGAGTTCAAACGGTTGATGCGGCGTTCAAGGTTCGTGACGTTAAGTCAGCCAAGCATACGATCACAACTTATGGTCTACGTTGTCGAGATCCGGAAATGAAAACATGAAAAGAGCCACCGCCAGAAATAAAAATAAAATCCAAAATCCACGACTCAGGATACGCCCAACTGGGTGGCAAGGTGAACTGATCAGACATGGGATCCAAGCAAGGGATCAGCGACTGGTCCCCCCTCCTGCATGCACACGGACGGCATGGTGCCCCTCAGTGACCGTTCGTGTTCGTGTTCATGCATGGTGGGAAGGAGCGGTGTTTTACCCTTGCCTTGTCCCATCCTTGTTCTCACCACCGCTGTTCCCCGAGCTGGTTGCAATTGCGCCATCGGCAATGTCATCGGCCATCAATGCATCACCACTAACTGTATGGCCGCCGGCCGTGAGGAGGACGGTTATAAATATAATAAAGCACGCGCAGCAAGAAGGGGATAAGCGTGTGTACGCAGCATCATTAAGAGATTCGCATGCTGACCAATGAAACTTTAAACAATGGGGGTCTGCAGCAGCATCGATCATCGAGATAGCGTACGTGATGCGTTCAGGGTTTTTATTGATTACATCCACAGTAGGACATCACCCCACTGAAAAGGAAATGTTGGTCAAACGTCGGCGTAGTCTGAGATGGAGAGCCCAGTCGTTTCTTGACGACTCAGGTCCGCATGGAATTTCTGGGTGGGGAAAACGAATTCTTCTGTGCACGCGTAAAATAGGCAAGCAGCGATACCAAGAAGGCTTGATGCAGCGGGATCGCGTAAAGGGTCGTTGTGTTTGAAGATTCATCAAAGGGAGATGTGCAGCGGACAAAATGGAACCCAACACAAGATCCATCAACGTTCCGCAGTCCAATAGTGATTAGAAGACTAGAAACCATCAACCGGAATTGATTCAGACGAAGCCAGTGAAGTGAAAGTGACCCAGAAACGGTGGGGTCGTGGGCTACCAAAATTAAATTAGGGCGTGCGGAATAGGGGAGGATGCGTAACTCGACGACGTCTCAAAGATCTCGTTACTTGACCGACAGGATGGATCTGATGAAGTTGATGCAATGATAGTGGTCGTGCTGCGGCCGGTGGCGCTGAATGGGCAAAGCCTGCCACTTTGCATGCGCCCCTTTCATCGCAATCATCGAGCCTGCTTGCAACGAGGCCAGCTTGACACGATCGGCCCCAAAACAGAACCAGAGCGAAGATTATGATGGCCGTAGTAGTGGCATTCATGGGTGCCACAAAAAACGCAGACTTCATAGAAGTCGCGAGACGATCTGCAAAGAACCTGAACGTGAGCGAATTGTATTCGTTAATAAAAGTAAAAGGCCGTGTTCCTTCTGTGAAGAATGGAATGGACACGGGGTTGCACAACCCCGCTACAAGATGATAAAGTCTGGCCTGGCTGATGGGCAAGAATAGTTCCGGAGCCCATCACGCATCTCCATAGACTCGATGGTCCTACACGACACACAAAGTGGACCCCAGAAGGCTGCAACTCGAATTAATGTTGCTCGTACTAGACGGAGAAACAAAGGCTGAAATACCTCCCAGCAGAGCACGACATTCGGCACGACGTCTTGCCAACTTGCCTTTCTAGGACGTCGCAGATCGGTTGAAGTTGCTTAGTCAGCATTCATTATGTTGTCTGATAAGATTTTCGAGGACGGCAGTGCGGAAAAAACGCTGGGAACGGATGGCTGTACTAGGCGGCAAGTTCAGAATCGTCGAGGGTGGATCAGATCTCAGATTCAGCGGTAGTCTTTCATCCTCAGGGGAATGCAACGGCGCAGAGTGTGAAGGGAGTACATTGAATGGGATGAAGGTGTAAGTAAAAGCACAGAATACTGTTGAACAGCGACCGGCGCACGTCTATCAAGTACATCATTCGCATTTTGTTTTGACCATGAAGGATGCCAGCGTATCGATCTCGTTGACAGCGTAGTCCTGAAAATGTCTCTCAGCCAAGGCCGCCAGCAATGTATGGACCTCAGCAATGTCAGACATTATTGGTGTGCGAGTCTCATTCTCCTCCAAGAAGCGCGAACTACGCCTCCGACTCTGGTCTTTTGGATCCCTTCGTGGCCGATTCGCTGGGGTAGGGATGACGAGAGGGCTAAGAGCCCGAGAACTATGAGACACGGGTTCCAGGAGGAATGCAGGCGTGGGTGGGTCGGCAAATGTGAGGGGTGAGGGGTTTATGAGGGGTATGAGATTGAAATGGGAGATGTATCGATGGAGGGTGGTTACAGGTAAGCTTTTGAAGTCGATCTGGAATGACCGCGTGAGCCTTCCCGACTTGAATCGGACTGTACGCGCACAGGTCGCAGCCTTATGGGAGAAGGAAACATACGCTTGATTTTTCTTCCTCTGCGTCTATGCTGACTCCCGTCCTGTCAACCTTTCTGTGTGGTTCTACGCGCTTTCTCTTGACTCGCGGTTCTCCCTCTGCTCTATCAACCGCTTGTCTTTTAGATGCTGTTGGTGGTCCAAAGTATGCTGCATCGTCGTTTGGCTTTTTTCTTGCC